>JAJHUR010123606.1:0-10691 GCA_027495735.1 Lutjanus campechanus | reverse complement strand
TTGAAATAAAGTACCCTTACTTATTACAGATAGAAACTTTTTTGTATTCCTTTCCAGCCTTTTCTCACAGGCTATGATTATTTTTTGTGATGGTTCTCGGTGGAAATTTATTATTATTAATATTAAATCTGAACTTGTAAAATATATTTAACTGTTTCTTGCTCTGAGTAATTTTAAAAAGATAAACTAGCAGAATAAATGCATCAATCTCTGGATGCCAAAATTACCACTTCGACACCTGCACAGATTTTCAGGACCAGACCCAACACCAACTGACTATAGTTCACATTCCGCTTTACATTATGGGTCACGGTTCTTCCTATTGGTGCCCTGGACGTCACATGACATGTCTGCAGCAGTGGGGTGTGTTAGGGTGACTTCCTCTCTGAGTGGCTCAGATGTAAAAAGGTCTTTCATGCAAAGATAGTAGTGAAGTCGCAGGAGGAGCAAACACACACACACACACACTCAGAGGAAATAACGCACTCACGCACACTTTCTCACACTGATAATTAGCCCGTATGTTCCTTCAGACTGAGTCAGAGGACAGAGGGGAGAGGAAGAACATCTGAGGGCGAGCGGATGAGGAGAAGAGGGAAGAGAGAAAAAGAGTGAGAGAGACAGACGCAGCAGAAGTGTTGCTCTGAGCCCTCGTTAAGTCACTTTACAGTGTGTGAATGGGTTCATATGTGTGTGTGTGTGTGTATGTGTGAGTCCGGATGAATGAAAATCTGAAAGTTGTGATCTGGAGCAGTGACTCTGATGATGTTCAGTCAAATGTGAGGTTTTAAAGGAGAAATCTGTAATAAATCATTAAATAACCGCAATAAGAAAATATGTTCTGTTGAAAAACTCAGCCAGTGTCCCTCTTTGAAATTACCATTCAGGACCAGAATAACAGTTTTATATGTTCATTTCGCGTTCAAATTAATGCAGAATTTTCGCTGAATAAGTAAGTGTCTGTTTATGAGTCATAATAAATCATTAATAATCTTGTAGAGGCCGTAGATGTTTATAACTGTTAAATTGAGCAAAATGTTAATGGAGTTTGGCAGCAGTGAGACAGGCAGACACTTAACTCATCATCCAGAGTGTGTTATTTCAGAGCAGTGGGGTTTGTTTTCAGGATAACAGGCTTAACTTTACATTGACAGACAAATCACAGTTATATCAAACAGGATTTTAACCTATTTAATATATAGTCTATGGCTATATTCGCTATTTTGACTACCAGATGGTACGCTTTTCAGCTTTTAGATACATTTTATGTGATCACCTGTCTCCTCAGGTTAGATGTGTTGGCTTGGTCAGCTTTGCATTTCACATTACAAATATTGCGTGAGTGTTGCGTTGACTTTTGGCCAAACTTATGACCGCTTTCAGCTCGCCATCGCCCTGACTCACTGTGACTGCTGCAGAGGTGACGTCGCTCTCTGTCTTTCTCTTTCTCTATATACTCTACGCAACTCTTTCACCCAGATTCACTCTCAGCTAACAAAATTTGGCACTGATTGATTTAATGTAAAGCAGAAATCAGTAGTACAATGTAATGGCTTGGCGCCTTTAAAGGGATAGTCCACCCAAAAATGAAAATTCAGTAATTATCTACTCACCCTCCTGGTGATTGAGGGTCGGCTTTATTTTGTTAGTCTACAAAACACTGCTGGAGTTTCACAGGAAAACAGTTTTGCAGAATCTCCCAAACAGTGGAAGTGAATGGTGAGCAGTTTTCAAATGTAAGAAACAACTCGGGGAAAAAAAACAAAAAAACAAAATGCCTCCATACTGCTCGTCTGGTGTAATCCAACATGGTCCCAACATGGTGTTTACACCCCGTCACAAAACACACACCCAGTTCAGACAGTGTGCACGTGGACATGGATCCAAGGATCTACAGTGAAAATTCAGGCTAAAAACATGGTGTTAAATAACATTTTTTTTAGTCAACCTGGTATGTTGGGGCTTTTTTTTGGGTGAACTATCCCTTTCAAAGTGCAAGGTTTGGTACCCAACCCTTGTAATGACCCTGAAGTTTTGCAGGTTTGACTCACAGTTCTGTTCTCAGATTCTCTAATGGTTGGGTCTGTGCCCAGCAAAAGACTCTTTGGAAATAATGAAGAGGGCACAGCTCATTTTCAGTGAATATTATTTTCAATAATTGGTACTGAAGTGTTCAAATTGTAACATGCTTTCTTCAATATCCATAAAATGTACTATAACTCAATCAATTACAGGTTATAAAATTACCTGTATTGTGATGGAGGACCACTCCAGTATTCCTCTGTCTTTTCAACGATAGATGGAGTGGCGGACTTCTTCTGTAAACTTTAAAAGAAAACTGACAAGAGAATCTGACTTCCCTTGAGATCTTCCACCCCCTCACAATTCTGATCATCTACAGCAGCCTCCTGGAAAACCCTGGCTGTGTTCAAAGTCCTCTTTGTACTTGAAAATGATAGGAACTCCACTGTCTCTCTACATGTTAAAATAACAAAGTCACACACCTTTAAGATGTGTTAAAACACCAAAATCACACAATAACACTAACTAACTAACCTGTTGGGACAGCGGTAGACCAGCAACTCCTGTGTTCTGTGAAGTACAGTAAATGACTGTTTTTATCTATGGAGTATGGTTGTTTTGAGGAAATTGATATAACTGCTGTTTCTGGTTTAACAAAAAGGATCCTGCTCTTTAATAAAAAGGTCCATCTCTGTAGGGATCCTTTGCCAGACACTTAGAATAACAATCTGAGCCTGTCAGCAGCAAAACAAGCACTTTTAGTGGATGTATTCTGACTTCCCACACATTTGCCCCAAGTGATTATGCTGCAGCTATTTCAGCTGGTTTCATGGCCGCTGGTTAAGGCAATCTAGTGGACCAATTCGAAAACTTTTTGTACCTATTAGAGCGGGTTCATACCTCCACCAAACAACCCCTTTCTGGGCCGCCTCGAAGTGTTGGTCTTTGACTGCTGTCAAGTGAATTCTGGAGTGGTTCATTTCTGGGGTGAACACCACACCAGAAGGGTACCACGGTATGTTTTCATGTTTCAGCGACTGGTGAAGTAGCAGCATGTTTGCTACCCAAATGTGGACTGACAGGGGACAAACCTGGACTCACAAAGAAGTGAGAAATTCCTGCATTATTAGATATTTAATACCCATTGTTGTATGATACAATCAAGTGTGTGATCCTCTCAAGTCTGCTGATATGATCCAATTCAACACCAACATGAACAGAACCTGACGGACCACCATGATGTAGAAATTTAGCCGTTTGTGGTCTTTTTACCTGGCAACTTTATGAGCAATAATCGAACATTTCCATCTCATGACTTGTGTTTCCAATTTCTACATTCCTGGTTTGAGTTTTGCCTGTGTGAACGCAAAACAAACCAGTTGCAAAATTGAAACTTTGTATCATTTTTGCATTGGTTCGATTCAGGAACCGGAGCTTAAGGTGTGAACCACCCTTAGACCTTAGACTACAAAACTACTAATACTTTGACGGGCACAGTTGCCCCCGAGGATTGTGTTGCAGCCATTGGAGCCTGGCAATTAACCTTTAACACTGGTCATGGTTTCAACTCTCTATTCATTTTGCCTTCATTGGCTGTGACCAGCTGTGCTATAGGTTGGTCGTTTGGTCGGTCATTCGGTCAGTCAGTCCACAAAAATTCCCCACCCTTTGGCAGCCACAGTTTTCACCCTAGAGGGCTGGAATTTGGCACGGAGGTCCAGTGTGTGTTTGTGTTCGTGCCAGACGGTAATGGCAGTGGCCTGTTTGCTTAAAGGCAAATGGATTCACAGACTCGCACAAGATTTTGTGGAAAGGTTGGTCATTAACCAAAGGACAGCTGCTTAACTGTTCTTGCAATTGACAAAAAGGGGGAGTGGCAGTGGGAGTGGCCTATAACAAAAAAGTGTCTAACTCTTCCAGCTGACCAAACTCTTGAACCGTTTGTCAGTGACTCTTGTGCGAGGCATCATTGCAGTCAGCAGGGCTCCTTTTTCATCAGTGACTTATGTCCCACCGAACTTTAGCCACGCCCCCTTCCATGACTCATAAACCATTTGTCATAGCGCCTTGCGACAGGACTTGGCTGAAAGTTCCTTTTTCCACTGGCGTAACTTAGTCCCACACCTTATACTTTAGCCATGGAAGTCACATGGTTGCGTGTGTTTCAAAATAAGTGTGCGGCCTTACTTAAAGTGATGTTCCACTTTGTGAGAATAAGCCACTCAGTATGTACTCACCACTATGCTGATGTGATGATGGGTGAAGGTCTTCAGTTCACAAAACAATCCTGGAGTTTTAGGAGAAACAGGGTAGCAGCCTCATCCAGTACAATGGCAGTGAATGGTGACCACGGATAAAACGTTAAAAATAGCACACAAAACAAACACAAAATGTCTCCATCCTGCTTGTGTGGTGTAATCCAAGTGACCGCAAGCCGCAACATTAAAAATTAACCGCAAAAGACGCCATTTACGCCATGTTTTTAGCAGAAATCTCAACTGTAGCACGTAGCCGGTAGGATGTAAACATGGCGTTGATCTTGCGAGACTTCGTATATCTCTTAATGGATGCAATTTTTAATGTCGCAGCTCGTGGACACTTGGATTACACCACACAAGCAGGATGGAGACATTTTGTGTTTGTTTTGTGTGCTATTTTTAAAGTTTTATCCGTGGTCACCATTCACTGCCATTGTACTGGATGAGGCTGCTACTCTGTTTCTCCTAAAACTCCAGGATTGTTTTGTGAACTGAAGATCTTCACCCATCATCACATCGACATAGTGGTGAGTACATACTGAGTGGGTTATTCTAACAAAGGAGTATCACTTTAACCATAACCAGGATTAACAAATCAAACCCCAAACTGTGCTCAAAGAACCAAAATTTGCTGGATGAGAATAAATATGACTGTTTCAGTTTGATAACAACATGTTCGCCAGCATTTGAAGAACAGGACCCAGCTCTTCCATCCTTTCCTCCTGTCAGTTCCGTCACACTGCGTGGGTGGAGTTCATTGTGGTTGTAGCTCTCTACAAACAGAACCACCTGTCTGTGTAAAACTGCCTCGATCCATCGACAGACTGATGTAGAACATCTGCAGCATCCCTCACAACGGCAGTGACACCATAACACATCCATGAACCAGTTTCTAGTCTGTGTAGGAGCATATCGTCTAATTAGAGCCTTCTCTCACTGTGCAGTGTGTGTGTGTGTGTGTGTGTGTGTGTGTGTGTTCAGTCACATCACTCTGAGCTGAAAGTTTTATATTGTAATTACCCTGCTTTCAGTCTTTCAGGATTTTTGTCCTGCTTTCTTTAACTTTTCTATTCCTCTTCTTCTCTCTGAGTTGTTGTTGTTGTTGTTTACCACAGTTGTAAGAAACTGAACCTGCAGCACTGAAACAGCAACAATGAGGTTACAACTCTTTGTGGTTTCATCTGGAGAGTGTGAGTCAGTGGGTGACTGATCATATTTTCTATCATGTCACAAGCACTCCTGTGTGTTTTCATAAATGTGTGTGTGTGTGCGTGATATGTGGGTCACAGTAAAAGAGGAAAACCCTTCAGGCCCCCTCTGCCAACACTCAGACCCGTCCTCTACTCTCGTCTATTTTTTCTCTCTTTCCATCCGTTTCGGTTTCTGTCATGTTCCTGCACTTCAGAACTTTTATTTTATTTGATCTTTCTGTCAAAGTTCAGTCAGGAGGACTTCTTCATTCTGTCTCCTGCCTCCTCATTCTTTCCTTCGCCTGAGCCATGACTTTGTTGCTTTCAGAATTTCTATTTTTCTATTTCGCTGTATTGAAATTGGAAATAGGATAAAGACTGTCCTGTTGTACTTATTGTTGTTCTGATTCTGATGCCAGTATCAGAAATGCATCCTATATGGCTGAAAATGCTGGATCGCCTATCAGCGAGAATGCAATTCCGTGCGCCAATCTTTTTTTTTTTTTTTGCCCTGCCACACAATAATGAGAGCAATCATATCACATTCATTCAGGGTTAGTAGTACACAGCTATTTAAAAATAATTACAATATATTTACTACTGAGCAAAGTTCAGGTATCACAATCTATCAGAAAGGAAAATACTTTCTCTCTTCAGATATCACAAAAAGAAAGTTTTCCTCCTCCTGAATGTGTCATCACAGGAGGGAGCCGTGTTTAAAAAAAGCACCAAACATTAAAAAATGAACAAAATTAATTGTATAACAATGATAGCCATAACCCATTTTGTATAAATGATATTGTCAAGCGTCTTTGAGTGTCTTGGAAAGCGCTTTACAAGTTTAATGCATTATTATTATTATTATTATTATTATTATTGAAACTTTTTTTCACCTGTGTTGACATTAAAACATTCTTCAATAGATTACACAAGTGGCTGCCCAACATGTAATTATAGTTTTTTAAATAATACACTGAATTTTATTCCAAAAAAGAGCACACAATTGAAATATGCTGTAATAAAGGTTCAATTGCAAATGTTTAAATGTAGATTTGTAAGGGTTATTACTGTTACTGATTTTTATATTACACTAGTCCTTATTACTTTAAAAGTCATGTTCACTGTCATGAAAAATATTGTACATGTACATGAATATACAGATTACATTTCATGACTATTTCACAAACTGTCTTGATACTGGGATGAAGAGCCACAAGTGAAGGTAGAGTGAAAAGCTGGCAGTCGTAGAAAGGAAAAGGGTGTGACAGTCTCTCCTGGAAGACATTCATAGTGTTGCAATTGGTTAGATAGTTGTGTAAAAAGATGAAGAAAGGGAGCTAGAGACAAAGTTCAAACCCTGACTCCTTTCTCACTTCTACACAGGTGACCAATGACAGAATGAAGTCGTTGTTTTGGAAAGTTACAGAAATTGTTGGGCCATGAAGGCAATCCAGACACTCCAAAATAGGCTAAAACAACAAGGGATCTCCCATTTTCTCAGGCTAGTATGCTACATTTGCACACAATAATAAGGTTTTGAGGAAAAGAAAAGACGGTTCAGATGTAGGAGTATTATTTTTTTTTTGAAGGTGTAGTATCTTTAGAATTGAACCAAAATTCAACCTCTAGCAGCTGATCATGTATTCAACCTAAAATCCCTGCAGGGTCGGCACTGTTTCTATCTTTGCTTCTGTCTCTTTCTCTCCGTTTCCATTGAAGCAGCTCAAGGCTTCCTCACTTTCCTCTGCTGCCACGTCTGTACTCTGCAGACGACAGACCAACTGATCTCTTTATCTACCTTCTGTTTTTATCTCTTTGTGTCTGCTGTCTGGTTGTCTTCCCCCTCTGTCTCTGTTTCTACCAGTTTGTTTCACTTTTGTCTACTTGTGAGGGTTTTTTTTATCAATTCGGTCTTCTTTCTCTTTTGATCAAGCTTTTATCCGCTCTTCTGTCTTTTATTTCACTTTCTCTGCTTTTCCCCCTGTCATCGTCTCTTTGTCCTTTTTTTAAAAAAACCCTCTTTATCTTCTTTGCTGAGTCTGGTTTTTCCATCTGATTCAAACCCCGTCTGCCTCATCCATCTGTCCCGTCTGCTTCTTTATTCATTTATTCTTTTGTCTTTCTCATCTATTTTCTGGTTCTCGTTTGTTTTCATCTGTCTTTTCTGTTTATTGTCTTCTTTTTTTTTATGTCTCAGGAGATCTTTGTGTCTTCCAAATTCCAAAACAAAAATGTCTTCATCTCTCAGTGTATTTGTGTATCCTCTTGTCTTTAGCATCACTCTCTCTTTCCCTCTCTTTCCACACACACCTCCATTAACCTGTAGCTCATTGCCTCGCTGCACCCAAATCATCAATATTCTCAGTCAATAACAGTATTGATCAGACTTGCTCATCTCTGGTCATCTCGCTGCTGTAATCAAACCCAGCTTCTCTCTAAATGATCACAGCACGAATACAGCAAACAACCCAGACACACACAAACACACACACACACACACACATCTCCTAAAGCTGCTGATCACAGCCTTGCTGCTTCCACATTATTGATAGTTTCCAATCAATACTAGTATTGATTAGGGTGTAGTAGGATCAGAGCTTCTGGTTCAAAAGAACAGGAAGAAGGAGGGAGAAGGAAATTGTTTCTCCCTCTGTCTCCTCTGTCAGTTACAATTCAGTTGAAAAAGCTTTATTGATATGTGTGTTCCATACAGAATATTGCAAACATTCATTCAGTCTTGTAACAAAAAAAATGAGAAATGTATGTTTTAAATAAGCTTTTATTGACATTAAGCACCCTGTACAGCTGGGGGAGTGTCCATTGACTGATGTTACTCATCGTCTTCAAGGGGGTGTGGTTCTAAGACTTTTTTTTAGAACTGGGTTGTGATGAGGTGACGTGCCTCAGGGACCCCCCTCCCACAGGGACTCTGCTGGCATATGTGACTTCAGGCACTCAGTTATGAAGAGGAAAGAGTGAGTTTTTTTCCCCTGCAAACACAAAATAATACAGTTGAAGCTGCTGAGGTTCAGGCTGCGTAAAGATGCACAGTGGAAACATGGTGGAGTCATAACAGTTGCTACATATACATCGTTTTTAACGGTCTGCCATGTGCACATTTTGCAGAGATGGCATTTAATCGTTGTCACACACTATTGCATTGATCTGTACCAAAGTTCAAATATGGTTAAACGATTGTAGAAAAAAACCTGAACTTAAAGTCCACCTCCAGTCATGTTTTAAACAATATAAAACGCTCTGCAAGTGGTAATAAATTGTGTCTGGTGTGTTTTTTTCCCCCCAAATAAGTTTAGATACCTTGTTAAAATGTCTTAGATATCCCTCTGCACCTCGCCTTCATTTAGTATTCAGTCAGTCATGAATATGCAAATAGTCCCCTGCCCTCTCCTTACATCAAAATTTGTTTGATCTTTACCCTTTACCCTGTTGGCTACTGACGCCTGTCAGATTGACTCTGCCATGCCAATCTATATACACCCAGGTGTAAATAGCCACACTGACAATTTAACCCTGGGTCTAAATAGCATTGTTGGTTACTGACACCTGGGTGCTTGTCTCTACCATGCAAAAACTTTATACAACCAGGTGTAAATAGCCTCATTTGTCATTTACACTCCTGGTGCAAATAGCATTGTTGGCTAGTGATGCCTGAGTGCTAATAGCATCTGCTATGAAGACATCTGTCCACAAATGAGGGGGTTAATTGCCAATGTGGCAATTTAACCCTGGGTATAAATAGCATTGTTGGCTACTGACACTTGGGTGCTTGTCTCTACCATCCTTGGCTATATACACCCAGGTGTAAATAGCTAGGTTGGCTGTTCCACCTTGGGTGCAAATAGCATTGTTGATTACTGACACCTGGGTGCTAATAGCATGTGCTATGAAGACATCTGTCCTCTGAAGAGGAGGTGGAAGCACAATGAGGACAGTCCCATTGCAGACTGAATGAGCTGTAGCTGCATCAAGTGCAGGCTTTAGACACCAGACACATTTCTGATGTATTTTTTAATGACTTTGTCTCACACAAGTCTGAAAGGACACTTAAATTTTAATCAGTACTGTCTTCATGTCATATAACAAGTCGCACCCTTTATGTGTAACTGCGACCTGAGGAGTATTTTTTACACATCTGTGTCATCATGGCCAAACGCATCCAGTCTGACACTGACAGAGGGCTGATGCCTCTCGTCTCTGCTGGTTGCCTGGCAACCTCACAATGATGACAAGACTCAAGGAAGTTACCAGTCCAGCCAAGAAATAGTTCCAGTCTGTTACTTCCCATAAACCCTGGCTGCTGGCTGGATATTTAGTGTACAAACATAAGAGAGGATGACGAAAAAGGAGAAATCTGTAATATATTTATTGTAATAAATCATAAAGTGAAATACTCGCTTCACTTGACATGGACGCTGCAGCCCCGGTGTCTCCCTTTGAAATGTCCATTCCTGACCAAAATTACAGTTTGGTATGTCTCAAATGTTTCAAATTAATCAGAACTCAAATTTATGCAGAATTTTAGCCGAATAAGTAAGTGTCTGTTTATGAGTCACAAGAAATCATTAATAATCTTGTAAAAGCTGTAGCTGTTTATATCTTTTTAAATTGAGCAAAATGTTAATGGAGTTTGGCAGCAGTGAGACAGGCAGCACTTAACTCATCGTCCAGAGTGTAATTCAGAGCAGTGGGCTTTTGTTTTCTGGGTAACAGCCTGCAGCGCAGGACTCGTCCTCGCTTGTTGTTGTCAATTTATGAGATTGCACTTAACTAATCTTTATTTTTTAGTTTCAGTTAATTAAATTCATCATTTCATTATAACAGGCTGGTGAGACTTCATTTCAATATGAGATTGGAAATGTGTTTACCGCTGTGGAGAGTACGCAATGTTTGCAAATGTCTGCTTTTTTCTTTTTCTTTTATTTTTGACATTTTATTTGGTGGAAACACTACCGCTTTTGTCCACAGGGGTCTCCAAAGTCAACACAATATGAAAGTTCCTTGTAGCTGCTTTAATGTTGTATGACACAATATTGAACACACCTCTAGCATGAAAGAGAGAGACACACACAAACATAGGACGCATGAACGAGACATACACACACACACACACACACACACACACACACACACACACACACACACACACTCTCTCTTAAGCGTGTTTAGAAGATAAGAGGCACCCCTGTGTGTGTGTGTGTGT
>JAJHUR010123604.1:1052-12456 GCA_027495735.1 Lutjanus campechanus | reverse complement strand
ATGCAAAAACAACATATACAATAAAATAAGAGCGTTCACTTTCTTTGAAACCTCAAAATCTATTGAAACACACTTCCTGTATAACCTCTAGCGTACACTTACATTATACGACAGAACTACAAGAAACAGGTGAGAAACAACAGATGCAGCAAAGCGATGTGGGCGAGTATTTTCAGAGGATTTGAGGAATTTTGAGTGGTCCTCCGGAGACGTCGCCCTCACATTCCCCAGCTTTATAGTGTCTTACACTTGCAGTCCAGGGGCCTCATTAAAGAATTTCCTAAGTGCTTCTCTAAACTGAAGTTTCAAAGATTGGAAAACCCAATCTTTCTATTACAGAAACAATTTGTCAACTCATGTCTCTGCCTCACCCTAACTCCGATCTTGTATCTTACCTTAACTTAAAAAATCCTAACTAATGCTGTAACTTGATTCTTAAATCAGCTCTCGTCCTGGTATGTCCGTATCTGTGTTAGGATGTACACAAGACTGCCTGTATCCTTGACAATGGCTGCCTCACTTCACTTGTCACTGGCTAGCTAACTTGCTAATGGACAAGAAAATACATGAATTTAGGCTTCAGAGGCATTAATCATGTTGGTGGAGAAGAGAAAACCCACCAATTTGATAAAGCGTGCAGATTAAATAAAAAAAATTATCATGTTAGCCATTACTACGCACTCCAGGAAATTTAAAGTATCATCATTCGGTTTGAGTAGCCCTCCAATCATAATATTTTGGTTTTCATGTTGTTCCACATCTTCATTATCATTTCCACACAAAAATAACAACAGTGGTGCTGCCTTTTTCTGCAGTTGTTTTGAGTTTAGGTCAGTGTCTGTGTCATCCTAACTTATGAAATGTCTCGTTTTAAACAATACAAAATGCTTTACAAGAAGTAATAAATTGTGTCTGATGTTTTTTTTTGTTTGTTTGTTTTTTTTGCAAAATAAGTTCAAATACCTTGTTAAAATGGCTTACATATAGCTCTACACCTTGCCTTCATTTAGTATTCAAAGTTTTATGAATATGCAATTTGCCCCCACCCTCTTCACACACCCCACATGTTTATATAATACAAAAAATCATAAATGTCATCCTAAATGTAGATAAGATATCAGACTTAGGAAATAATGAGGCCCCAGGATTTTACTTAATGATGATGGTGATATACATCTTTTTTTAATCATCACTCAAGTAAGAAAACTATTAAAATCTGTTTCAGTGGACATAAATCTTGGAATTTGACAGTTTTTGCCTTGTCTCCATGTTGCAGAATCTGTTAGATTTATCTGTTAAGGCTTAAACAGCTGTTTCTTTTTTGGTTGAATTATTAATCAGTTTCATTTTTTCTCTCTTTTGTTTTTGGTTGTTTTCAGTAGAAGATTTCAGAGCAGAAGTGAATGAGACGGTACAGCTACGCTATAATCAGGACATTAATGTGTTAATGATCATGAGAACATGTGGCGCCTGTGAAGACAATAAAACACATAAGAACATGATACATTTCTGGTTAGCATGTTAACTTTAAATGTAATCACTCTTTGTGTGGTTTTCCTCTGTCTCAGCACAGACGCGGTCCTGAACGGCACTTCTCGTTCAGACTCTTGTCAGGTGCATTTATGGACAGGTGTTGCATCGTAATAGTAGATATAGTATATCTTTTAAAGGTTGTTCTGCACTGAAACTTGGCTTTATTGAATGTCCAAGAATTCTATATTGTACATACTGTACATACAAGATTAAAATTCTTCTTTATCACGACAGACAAAAGGGTGTTACGATGATTTTTGTGCTTTTTCACGTCTTTTCTTCTTTCTCACAATTAATTAAATAAAAACAAAAACCTGATATTTCATCCATCTCGTCCTAAATAATTCATCCATCTGTTAGAGTGAATCCTGCATTTCTATTATGGTTCCCTTTCCTCTCCCGCTCATTAATTATCCAACGATAATAAGCTCATCATTCGCTCAAGTGGGCCCACAAAAACATTATGCATCATGCAATTATGCTTATAATGTGTTTACTTGCCAGTGAAGACAACTGGATTGTGACTCAGTTATTCAGAGCGAGTGAAGAAACAAATCTTTTTTCACAGCAAAGAAAGAGAAGAAGTTGAGGAGAAGAGACGTAACATTTTTTATCACCGTCATGGTCCCGCTTCAGTATTAATAATAACTTTATTTATATAGCACCAATAGAAAACACAAAGTGCTTTGACAGACAAAACAAGAGAATCATAACTAGGAAGAAATATAACAACAGAAAGCCAAACAAAAAGAAGACAAAAGATAAAGTTGAGGTAAAATTAAAACAAAAAGCAAAATTGAGAGCAGAGAGAAGACAGATGATAAAAGATAAGGACAATAAAGACAAATAAAGACATGTCAGTTAGTCTACTGGCCTGTATAAAACCCAGCAGTGGTGTTTCCTGTGAACTTTTATGATTAAAATATTATCTAATGGCTTAGCATATCAGATTAAGCTCAGTTGCTACTGTAAACGTTGCCTGTTGGGCAGTTTGAGTAATTAACACAATGAGCCAATTATTTTCCAAAAACTGGAAATGGCTTTGATTTGCTTTTAGTTAACTTATAAAGGTGATCGAGCCTCCTCGTCTCCTTGAGGTGCATTTTAGGTACTGGATGATCCTCCACGATGAGATGAGATCCAAACCATTTCTGGGTAATGGGAAGAGCGAGGACGCGAGGAAGCATAACGAAGCGTAATGAAAAGCACCCTATGCATTTGTGTTTTTTGTTCCTCCTTTGCCATTCACTGTCCTGGCTCCTGGAGGCCTGTTTACCAGGGGCCAGTCTTTCAAAACCTTTAATCTAGATCAGAAATTATTATTATTATTAGGACTAAATGTCATTTCAAAACCAGGATAGGTGATTTAAATGCAATATTGTGCTCATTAAAACAACAAGCTACTTTTAATCAAGGATTACAAAGGTGCTCTGTTTTACACATTTAAATTCTAAACTTTACAGGTCAGACATAGGAAATGTAAGTATCCAGACCATTGGCTCCTCACTTTCATCAGATCTGGCACTTTTAAAACAGTAATTGAATTGGCCTGCTACAGACAAAAGTCTACAAAACTGTAACCTGTTGTTTCCAGGCCACTTGCTCATGTCTCTATCTCACAGTTCAGTAAGCCCCACTGATTTACCCCCCTCTGATCCACCTGACCATCTGAGCAGACGATGTGCAAACCCTGCAGCCCACCATGAGAGAGACTGTTTCACTGCAGACTCTTTCTGCACATTCTGCAGCTCCATTAAGCAACTGCTCATATGTTTAAATTGTTGCTGGAGGCAGAAGCTATCTATAGAAGTTTAGACAATTACAAACACTATCAGAGCTATTTCAGTAACTGCTCATTTTCCTGCTCTGTGTCTAATGACACACACACCAGGCCATCACTGCAGGGCTCAGAGACTTGACTCTAACACCACCCGCTGGTGCTTCAGAGCAACAGCAACATCTTGATGTGCACAAGCTGAGTCTGTAATGGTCCCGAGCTACGACCTCTTAACTACTGAGGAACAAATGGGTGAACAAAGGTTGGAATGTGTTAGAAAAGCATGTGAGACTGACCTTTGGCTTTGGAAATCAGTTTCACACACACACTTTCACACTTTTACACCCTAACCCACTACGTAAGCAGTGGGATGGTGTTTTTTTTATTTTTCTCACAGAACAAACTTACAGCAACAGAATGTTTAAGTTTGATTCCTTCTTCCAGTCGATCATCAGCGGAATTTATTACTGTGTGTAAAAGCTCAACAAGTGACAGATACTTTTAGCTTGAGTCCACCTGTAAAAAGAGAGAAGTTGTCCAAACACAGATCTAAATGGCAGACAGATCACAAGTAGACCAGTCCTGTGGGTGGGAATGAATACAAAGCAAACTGTACAGTTTGTCGCCTATGGCAGACTGAGGTCCAGAGTGCAGTTATTTTGACAGACAAAACATTTTGCACAATGTTAATGTTCAAATAATTAATATAATTGATGCAACTATATTTTACTCTTTTGACTCTTCATTTTCTTTACATTCATGCTTAGAGCAGCAGAGGACTTTGAAACTGATGCATAAAGAGCCCAAATGAGCGCATAAAAATTCACCAGAATGCAGGAAAATCTCATGGGGGAGGACCCCAGATTTGTGTCCCTGCATCTGAGGCTGCTGGCAAAGTGTCCCTTATTTTTCCATATTGAAGGTGGCAACCCTAGTTGCTCTTTAACTGCTGGATGGGCAGATATTCCCAATTGTTTGCTAACATGTTCACTACAGCAACTTTATCAGGTCATAATATGTTTTTGTATTTACTGCTTGTTGCATTTCTGTACAATCTGTGTGTGCAAATATAAACCCACTAGTGATACAGGCCTGTTCCTTCAGAGAGACAAACTCCCTTCTGTTGTTCCCCATGGCACATTATCTCAGGTGCCATGAATTACATATGATGTTTGTTGAATTCAATGATAAGACAGTAAACCACTGTTTAGTTTTGTGTTAAACGACTCAGTGAGTTATGTCTCTCATCTCGCACAGTGTACATCACCAACATCAACATGGCTGCCACCTTGTCACATTTCACCACTTTCCTCCAGAACAAGTGAAAAAGAATTAAAAGAGAGGAAAATCACTATAAGTCTGGCCATGTCGCTATAATATGTGAGATTTCTGCATTAAAATGTCTAAAAATGTTTGGCATGATAAAAATATGTTGGGTTGTGCATTATCCCAAATGTTTCTAACAATGTTCAAACAGAAATCTGTACTTTATTCATGGTAACGGTGCATTTCTTGCTGGCTGTTCTTAGTTAGATGCTAGTTCCTATAACTTCCAGAAAAACATTACGTCAGGATGTTACCTCATCCAGGAAGACGACTTCTTTGTGTTATTTTTGTTATTGTTTTAATGAGACCCCAACCAGCAGAGTTTACATATTGTTCATTTAAGAGCTACAGCTATGTGAATGGAGAGTTAGTCAGTTTGGTGAGAGCAAGCGTGCAAAATTGACCAACACATGTTAAATTCTTGCCACAATTTAAAAATCGTATTTGTCGCTCCTTGTTAACTATTGTAGACCCTATGTATTTTTTATGGAAATGAGGTCCAATGGATCAACTGGAAGAGGAGGAATTTCACCTCTCTGCACTGAGAAGCTGGAGTTACCGTACATGGCATTCATACCTATTCATTTTGAAAGAGCAACAGCTAAAGCGGAAACTCGACCGAACAATGGTGTAACTTCATCACTCAGTCAGACTTTCTCGTTTATTGTGCTGGTTCTTGCTTTATCTTTTCTGCAATCCAGCCGCAAAGTGACACACAACAGGGCTACAAATCCACCGACAAATTAAAACAGTAACATTAAATAAACTGTCTGTAGCCATTCTTTACCTTCTGTTGTTTCACATTCACACTATAACATGTTAGACTGGCAATGCAAACCTGGGTTGTTTAGAGAACTGAAATTACAATTCTAAGTAATGCATTCAGTAGAATACCATGTGTAGAACAGTTTGCATGAATTGTGAGTGCTTGAGGTTTCTGTATGTGTGAAGCAGGAAGTACGTAGCTGACTTCTTAGTTTTTGGTGACGTGTGTGTCACTCTCAATAGGAAACCAATAGAGAAACTGTAAATTCAAGACAAAACCATCACAATTCTGAAAATGATTCTGTGTGAATGATTTAGAGAATCCCCCCTCAGTGAACCAGCTAAATAATCATAGGTGATGCCTCAAACTGCACGTGCACAAACCAAGTCACAAACATTTGAGCATTTATAGAGGTCATTAATCTCTGTAAATTTTGATTATCAGGTTGTGGGATTAAAGCCAACTGAATTACAGCAGGGTCATATGATTGCTCTGCACTGCTGTCATTCTTCTTGCTTAGTGGAACCAGAATAGTTCAGCACATCTAAGGCGGAGTAACACCTACAAACTGGCTCCACATTTGCGGTAAGTCTACAGTCGGGGAGGTGTTGCACGATAAGCACTTCTTTTAGGTGGAGTAAAGCTGAATTTATGCTTCATCAGGGTGTTCGTTGAAACTGGTCACTTGACATAGTGCAGAGTGGCACTACTACTAGTAGCACACAGTTGTATATTGGCACTTTGGTGCATCGTTTCATTTCATTTCATTTATTAGGATCTCCATTAGCTGCCGCCATACTAACAGTTATTCTTCCTGGGGTTCACACCAAGCGCAACACTATATACATCACAGTACATACTCACAAAAAAAAAAGTCCTCCCACCACCACCAGAAGAACAACACAACAACGAAAAGAACAAAAAAGAGGAACAAACTCTAATCATCAAGATTAAAAAAAACAAAAACATTTCTACATAAAGACAGGATACCAATGGCTCATATGTAAGTTAATGCACAGGCTTTGGCCGATTATAATCAAAGCTAACAACAAAATCATAATGGGCTTAGAGAAAAGCCTCCAGGTGCTCCAAGGATCTATAAAAAGGTTTTATTGCGCTTCTATCATTCTACAGCATCATTTCATTATAGTGACACATAACTAAAATACCCTTTAACATGTCGATTTGTCAGCTATAAATCAGTAGGTGAGGAGAGCTGTTTAGTCAGGAGATGTTTTAGTAATATTTTAAAGCGATCTTTACTGTTTTCCTGGATGATATAACCACATCTCTGTACATCACACCATTCTTCAACATACGAGTCTTGACTTTGGGTCTTTCGATAATAAGCAAATGCAGCTGCAGTGCAAATTTTCTATTGAGCTTCCCAGAAGGAAATGATCACGCAACCACAAATAAATTGTATGTAAAACTGACGACATTGTTTTGCATTTCCTCTCTGAAGCATGCTTTAAGTCACTGAGAGGTGATTTCATGTAATGTGGGCTGCTTGAGACGTTACGGCACCTTTTGGGAATCATTGACAGAGCTGTTAAGTCATCATGTGTTGTAGGAAAATTACTCAAACACACAAAAAAAGTTAAAGAGAAAAAGTGATATGAGTGATCATGACTGAAGTCAGCCAACCACAAGAATATAAAATGATCTATATATATATTATCTTTATATAATATCTACATTATCTATATACAGTATAATATATGCTTCTGGCCACAATGTAGAATCATTTGATGCTTTGTATTTACTGCACCTTACAATAATCACAATAGTCCACAGTCTGAAGTGGAGGCAAAATCAGATAAACTTTCTTTATTTTAATTTAAATTATGTGACCACTCTTTCACATATAACCTCACATCCCATATTAATTTCTATTTGCGTTTCGCACGTTGTGACCATAAGAAATGTCACATTACTTTACAATGATTAGGATTTGTGTTGAGTATCATTCAGGCTTTTTGATATTGGTGCTAAAACAGTTCTTTAATGTTGCAAACATTTTAAAGGATAAATGTGTAGCAATGATGCGTGTTGGAGCCTCAGACTGTATATTAAATATATATTGGTTGAAACCCTGATGAATATACAGTCTGCAGTTCTCAGACTCAGGGAAGCTCTGCAGGCTGCAGGAGCTCAGCAGGAGCTCTGCTGAAGTTTCAGTACCCGGCTCTACATCTGTGAGATCAAGTGTACTTTGTGGTAAATTACCAGATTTAGAAGGGGCTGGGAGAAAGTTCCTGAGTAAATAATAAAACGTTTTTTGATCTGATTTGGATAAAATGTTTATGGGGAACATGAGATATCTATCTATATTCATGTATACATGATTCTAACAGAGACAGAAACCAGGATAAGGTGTTTACATGTCACAGTATCTTGGTTTCCATCAGGATACCCTGGGTGGTATATCAAGATTTCAAGGATGCATGACGTTTACATGCACAAAACATACCTAGGATACTCCAAAAACCTGATGTACTCATGTGCATGTAAACACACTTAATACTGGGTGTGTGTTGTGCAAGATGGCTCTTATCCTGGACAATATATGAATATAATTCATTCTTTTAAAAAGCATTTTTAAAATACATTATGTTGTGTGTTTGGTACAATATTAATAATGCAGTGACTTTTTGCAAACACCATTCTTGTGGTAAATTAAGTGCTGATACATGTGGTTGAGAAGCAAATAGCAGAAGCCTTTTAACAGTATAAAAAGCCACAGAAGGAACAGCCGAGGACAGCTCTGATGAAACCGTGATAACGGCCATGAGTCCTGCCTGCAGCATCGCTTTTCTCTTCCTGCTCTCTGCAAGTAAGACAGTTGCATTATTTCCCCCCATGTTCTCTAAAAATAAAACTGTCTTTTTGTAAGAATTAGACTATTTTTTTTATTTTCAGCTGTTGTTATGTCTCTGGATGGTGAAACTGAGGAGGAGGATTTTCCATCCCAGAGACAGAAGAGAGCTGATCATCACACAGAGGAGGTGAGATACTATGACACACACACACACACACACACACACACACACACACACACACAACCTGATGACGATACAATCATGCATAAAAGTTTGTGTGATGACAAACCTTTTTACCAAACTTGTTTTGTCACAGAAATGGTTAAAAGAAGATCTGTGTGACAGCTGTAAGTCACTGGTCACCAAAGTGAAGGAGAAGACGAGCAAAGACGCCTCTAAGGTAACAAATATAAGATGTAGTGTCACAAAATATGAAACATTAAGTGCCTTATCACAGTCTAAGTAAACTAAGTGTCTGACTGAACCTCTTTAGCACCTTGAAGAAGCCCCAAACATTAAATTTTCACTCCAGTTTTTGGAGCACTAAAAGAAGCTTTAGAGAAGCTGTATGATTATACTGTATATTATTAAATGGCAGTGAAAAATCCCCTGAATCAGACCAATAGCCCCATAATTGAATATAAAAGCATGTTTTACTTGTCTTTCCAGTAATCATAGTGTTTTATATTTTTTTTATGATTTAATTTGAAGGCTAAAATTGCAAAGCTGGTGGTTAAAGTCTGCAATCAAAAGAAGAATGAAGAGGTGGCGGCAGCCTGCAAGAAGATCACCAGAGAGCTCAAAGATAAACTGAGTGCGGCCGTAGCCAACGGCGACAATCCCAAATCAGTGTGTAAAAAGGTGAAACTCTGTAAGAAGAAACCACCTCCCCGCCTGTAGATGTTACGGATGAAGTATTATAGGACTGAAGCGCATATTTGCTGTTTCAAATGTTTCATTTTGATTTTGATTACATTACTGTGTGCATCCTGTCCTGCTTTTGCCTTTGCAATAAAGACTAAACCAAAAATAATGTTATTAATAATGTTTTTTTTCCCTTGAGAATCAAATAACATATTGCATTTAAGGTTTAGATCACATCATAACACAACAGCTGCAATAAGTGCACTTAACAACATTACTGAAGCCTTTTACAATCATCAGCTCTGTGCAGCACTTTTCATAGACGTCTCTAAGACTTTTGATTCAGTCAATCATAGTATCTTACAGGACAATCTATGTTTTAGTAGCCAATCAGGTGATCTGTTCACAGACAGGCCAATGAAAACCAGGACATATAGATGAAAAACAAAACAAAACGCTCCAGCAGCACACATTTGAAGTAAGGATGTTAATGATCAATCAGTAATTGATTAATTGCCATTAATAATTTATTCAATTAAAAATGTATTCATGGATATTTAATCAATAGTCATGGCAGATGAGGAAAAAATAAAATATATATTAATTATAAATTATTAATGATTAATCGATTCTTAGTGTTTTCACCTACTGGTTTAGGAAAACACACAAAATTTGCAACTGTAGTTTGGAGAAGTGATGGTGACACCAACAGTTAAAAGTAATTAATACTCAGAGTAGTTTTTGTGATGAATAGGTGACACATTTCTGACTCACCACTGTCTGTGTCTTATTAACAAGAAGAGGGGTGCAGCATTTCATACTGTTTATTTATAGAGCTCTGCAGCAAAAACCGCAGTAACCTCTGCTCTCTGACTACATTTAAACACAGTAATTACAATATCAGATCTCAGCACAGTTTGAGTTTAGCTGTACCTCCCGTTCACACTGACTTTGGCAATGGTGGGTTCAAATACTATGCTGCACATAAATGGAACAAGCTCCAGAAAAAAATATGAAGTTGCATTCTCTTATTTCATTTGAACTTTTAAAAAGCTTGTACTTCTGTACTCGGAATCACACTTGTGATTGCTTTTTTTTGTGTTAAGTGCTTAATGTGTATTTGTAAATGTTTAATCTGTATATGTTTATTTTTGTACACAGGTCCAATCTGAATGAGACAACCTGTTTAAATAAAGGGATTAAATAAATAAATAAATAAATAAATAAATAATGGAGTTGAAATTGTATGGGAATAATGTACTTCTAGAGTTTAAAATGCCAAAGAGAACCAAGGATGCTCCAGGTGTTTCCAAGCCTGCCAGAAAGTGAAAAGATAACAAAAGGCACAACCATCCTGACACCCAACAGGATGGCTGAGAAATAAAGAGATCTGTGCAACACAACGCTCCCGGTTAAAGGACATTTATTTACTGCTGCTTGACATTTCGAGGCTCTTCCTCAGACTGCTTCTGACACAGACAGAGAGTTGCCATCTTAAATATCTCAAGTTCATCAACTGCTTTTTGTTGTTTGAATTTCTCTTATGGTCAACTTTACAAAAAAGTGACTCACAGTACAGTTCTATGTACTTGTTCTCTCATATTGCTAATCAGACGTCAGGCAGTATGTCTAGATGTTTAGGTATTAGATATCAGATAGTGAAATGAATGCAAATGATTGGCTACAAAGAAAGTCTAACACCAACATAATTCTACTCACAGGTTCCCACTGCATCTCACTCAAAACCCCTGCAGATCTAAAAAAAAAAATCTGGTTTAAACAAACATTTCTTTCATTCTTTCACAACAGCATTCATGGTGTTCATGTGCGCAGGGATTTTTAAGAAAATGGGAAGATTAATAACACAAATACTGCATGAGCTGATAGTTGAGTAAGTTTATTGGGGTATAAAATGAAAACTGCATTTCATTGCTGATGAGTGAAAACCACTTGGATAGACCTGAAGGAGGGAGTGATCCTTGTTGAGTGGTGACAATTCTCCTGTTTCTTAAGACACAAATAATTTACAAAGCCACTAAATCATCTGAAAAATACATTACTGCAAAGCTACAACCATGCCTGTTTTTCTTAGCTCATGAAAAGCTGACTGCTAAAACGTTTTTTAAAAATGCAGTGCAAGTGCCACTACCTTGTGGCAAATAAGATGCTGATACATGTGTTTGAGAAGCAAATAGCAGAAGCTTTTAAACCGTATAAAAAGCCTCAGAGGGAGCAGCTGAAGACAACGAGAACGACCATGAGTCCTGTCATCACCATCGCTCTTCTCCTGCTCTCCGCAAGTAAGAGAACTACATT
>JAJHUR010123602.1:0-15479 GCA_027495735.1 Lutjanus campechanus | reverse complement strand
GAGGACAGTGTGTGGACAACGTTTTTTGTCTCTACACATAGTACACAAGGACGAGAGGGGGATGAAGAATGTATACATCCAGTCAAGTGACTGTGTCCTAATGGCCGTAAAACACACAGAAGTCCCATGTTTAGTTTTTGAATCTGCTCAACACAGTCTGTCAGCCTTTTTTACACACTTTTGGTGACAGATTGACATTGAGCTGCTGCCTCAGGAGAAATGAAGTAAAGCATCAAATAGCTCAAGTTTTCGGCCATTTTTGAAATTTGCATTGTTTTGTATCTAGGCATTAAATTTCTTTTTTCTTTTATTTTCTGCATGGAAACACCCCCTGAAACTGTAACCATTATTATAGTGACACTCATACTACAAATGTTAGTTTCTTCTTTTTTTGTAGCTTTGATTCCTGCTCCTTGAAGAAGTCTGTGACCTCTTGTAAAACATTCTGTTGAAAGCACATCTACATTCAGTAAAGCAAATGAGCCTCTTTTTACACAAGTCTTCCAAACCACAGCCGAGACCAAGCTCTGTTAATCATATTCTGCAGAGTCACGTCCCACTGTTGTCTCCACTAATAGAAAAATGTAAATCTCCTGCTGAACCTCTCGTCACATCGAGACAAACACTTGCCTCACATTCCAGTGCACAAACCTCTCCTCCCGGATATCTGCAGATCACAAAGTGTGAGATTAGAATCCACAAAGCCCTCGTCCTGATTGAACATGTGTGCAGAATACAGAACAACACATTGTACCTGCCGCACATACGTACACGCAGCCCGGAGACAGACATCCATAGGATTAGCATGACAAATATGATCCTGTTCTTTCATTTGAATGGAAATTACAGAGATGAATGACGACTGAATGGAGGTGAGCCTTTATGTTCCTCAGAAGGAACACCTTGATCATTTTCCTTCTGGTAAGATGTATTGTTGTGATGTGTCTCCAAAGAAAGCCTCTTTATCCCTCTGCTTAAATCTTTGTGCACCTGCACTGCAAGGTGCAACGACTGACCTTCCATTAACTGTTTCAGTCCAAGTGCTTCCACTGTTTGATAGATTCTTTGTTAGCAAGGGTGTGCAGAGTCAGGGATTTATTTAGTCCGTTTGCTTTCTTCTTCTTTGTTTGAAGAATGTTTTCACATTATCACTTTCTGTCCCATGTTTTTCTCAGCACAAATCAACCCTAACTCACAATAGCAGCAGTTTTTTGATGCACAATCTATCAAAACCCCTTCTAATGCACAACATGGGTCAAAAATCACATATATTAATTTCTTTTGTCATTTCATGTATGGCTCAGTGTTTATTTCCTATATCTTTTTAAATAAATTTATGTCATCATTAAATATTCAAAAAAAAAGATTAAGTGTCTTATTTTTGATCAGCACAAATTATTATTTTTAATTTGCTTTCTCACTTTATGAACAAAAATAGTTTTTGTTTACACACATGGGTCAAAAAGCCATGTCTCTGCCATGGAGGAGGCCTCTGTGGGGCCACTTTTGACCCCTGTTGTGCATCAGAAGGTTAATGCATTGTTTTGGATATGACTCTTTTATATTACAGGGTTCACGCAATGTCTTGAAAGTTTAGAAAATGCCATTATGTTTTAAGGCAATATGCTTGAATTTGAAAACATTCCTTGAAAAATGATTGATTTTCACTATAATCTGTTGTACATCAATCACTCATGTAAACCAAAAATCTTTTCAAATAAGGTATAAAACTATATACAATGAATCATGTTTATCATTCATAGCTTTTGTGTCCTCCGTTGATCCCTTAATTGAATAATCATGATCAAAACATACAATCAAAATTAATATGAACAGCTGATAAAATAAACAAAGTGATAATATACATTGATTGCTCTGATTATTAGGGAATTTACAATAGCATAGTAACAGTTTAGATATGATTATAAAGGCTGCAAGAGTCTGGACATTTTTTCTTCGGGTACCTTGAAAGTGCTTAACAGTGCTTAAAATTTACTCTTAAAAATGTGTGCAGTCCCTGAATTAGTGCAGGGCTTAAAGGCCAGAACCAAACACACAAGAGGCCTTGTGACGTCTCTCATTCCTGACATGTTTTTCTCCTCTGAGTCTCTTTTAAAAACAAGTCTTGTATCTGTCCCTGACCATGGTTTGTGGCTGACATGATTCTCGAAATGTGAGACAGATTTTGTGGTTTCAGTTTCTGCCTTTTTCCTCCCGTCTTTTCTCCCATGACCTCCCGACCTCGAGTAAATAGACAACATATCCAAGAACCCATTATGATGAGCGTGCAGCCATACCCTCACCCAGTGGCTTTTATCTGTTCTTGGTGCATCCAGCCTCCTCCTCCTCCACCACAGAGTGAGTCACTCACATGTGTAACAATAGACAGCCCGACCTAAAAGACCTTCATACATGACACCTGTTATCTAAAAGGTTGCCATTACCAACTACAAGAGCTCTGACATCAACACAATGGAAAGGATCTGGCAGCACAGCTTATTATGCATGTTTGGCAAGATGAGATACAAGCTACTTTCACAATAGTATGATGATTAGTGCTATTATTATATTAGTTTGTATGGTATATAAACATTTAACGGATTGCTTTGGCATTTTGATTCAGTTACGGGATACTGTGTGATATATTATGAATTATGTTGCAATTTTTTTTTTATGTTGAACTGCTTTTAAAATCATGTATCTTTTTGTAAAGAAATATAAATAATGCATAATGAGACAGATGATTAAAGGACCTTTCAATAACAATCATTTGAATGAATGGTATTGGATCATAAGTGTAATAATTATACAACACAGGGTTACACAATGAACTGAAAGCCTTTTCTTGCTACAATGCAACAATATTCAAAATCAGAATAGGATAAAAATGCATAGAATAAAAAAATACAGTCATTTATACATACTGTATGTACACGTATATAATGTTTAAAAAAAAACATTGAGAAAAGTCCATTTCAAGGCAAATGGCTGCACAATTTTTTTTAGTTTTCAGTCAAACTTGAACTTTAAAATAAACTTAAAAGTTTTGCTGACCTTTAATCTTTTGTTGAGGTAATTTACCTCTTTAGATTAACTTTAGTCTTTGTGTTTTTGAAACCCTGCAATTGAAAATATTAAATTATTAATCATTGTTCACTTTAATGAATTTAGTCAACAATTTTTTGAAATATATCTTTTTTGTTTCCTTCTCATTATTGATTGGGAGACTTTTTTATTTTATTTCAAAACTTTTTAGTATGAGTTTGATTTTTTTTTTTTTTTATAAATAGTGGATAGTTGCCTTGACATGAGTTTTTCAACCCTTTTCATACATTTTAAATCATTGTCCAGAGAATTAAGGCCCAGCCACACAAAGGACTGTAACTATAAAAAAAATATTTCTAAAATCATTCTAACCCCATGGACGGTGGAGTCTGGACCACAACTTTATAGTAGTGATGTGGACTCCTCCATCCACCAGTTAGAACGATTGTAGAACTATATTTTTTATCTTTGGACGGTCATTTACAGTTTCACTCCATATCCTGAAATATACATCTGAAAGTACCTTTTCCAGGTATTATAGTATATAAAGTACCTGGAAATTAAACTGCCCTCCATGATCTTTGTCATTTGAGCTTAATATAAACAACTTCTGTAGAATTTCTGACAATAGTCTATTTTTTAAATGAACTAAATTTAACTCTTTCAGGTTCAACACATCATCAGCCAGTAATGTCAGATCTTTTCAAAAGCTTGAACATTTTTAAGCCTGTTTATGTTGCAAAGTTATTGCTGTAACGACAAATGTCAAATAATATAAAGTAAGGGTTGCATTGAAAAGACAATAACAGCTGATCAGGCAGTGCACACTTTAAATAACACCTTGACATTATCTTAACTGCCAGCAATGTTTTAAATCCGTCTTTATCCCTGAAGGTTTATATTTAGCTGTTAAATGCAGGTGTAGTCGTTACTTTGAGTCTTAAAAGTTAATGAATAAAAAAATCCTAGTGTCGATTTACTTTTATGGGGTGTGAGCTTGCCATTATTTCTTGTAGATCACCTCAATGCCGAGCTATAAACAACAGCGTTCTATCAGTAATGGGTTATTAAACTGTATTGACTACAGTAATGTCTTCATTGGCCTGTATGTCGTGTCCTGGTCTCTCTTTTGTCAGAGCGAGACTGCTTGTGTGTCAACAAGTCTTACGGTTAAATACTGTATCAAGTGTAACCTTTAATTACTGTTTGTCTTTACACTGTGAGTGATGTACAGTATCACACTCAGTGTAGTATGAACATTGTTTTCATACATGCCTACAATGATCCCACAATGATTTCCCTTCCTACACTCTTAGAAATAAGCGCCCTAAATGGGTTCTTCCTGAAGAGCTGAGGTTCTACCCAGAACTATTTCCTTCTGAAGAACCCTGTTTTGAAGAAAGGGTTCCATTAAGAACCATTTTCATCCAAATAAGAAAATCTTTTGTCAAGGGTTTTTAATATAGTGACATAATATAAAATGTTTCGCAATAGAACCCTGTGGGTTGGTTCTAGATAAAATCCTTGTAATATGAAAGCGTTCTTGGTAGAACGCCCTGACTTTGTTCTAGATAAAACCCTTGGAATTGAAGAGGGTTCTCAGTAGAACCAACAGGGTGGGTTCTAGATAAAACCTTAGTAATATAAAATGGTTCTTGATAGAAACCTCTCACTGGGTTTTCAATAAAACCCCTGCAACATAAAAGTGTCGTCTGTAGGACCCCCCGGTTGGGTTTTAGGTAAAACCTTTGGAACAAAAAGGGTTCTCGATGACCCCACCTGGTTTGGGATCTAGACAAAATCTCTGCAATATAGAAGGGTTCTTAGTAGAACTCCCTGAGTGGTTTCATATTAGCTTTACCCCATAGAAGTTTTCTCTGTCAGACCTCTCACAGGGGGTTCTGGGTAGAGCTTTTCACAGATGGTTCTACGTAGAACTAAACTGGTTTGGAAACTGAACTGAAGTTGGTTCTCAGCTTGAACCAAAAAAATAGCAGGTTCTCCTTGGTAACCAAAGTGGGCTTGTCATATTCTGCAGGTCATTGTGAGGTGTGAGCATGTTGATTCAGGATTCCCTCGGCGAGATGAGATATTCGTCTTTGCTCTGAGCTCAGAATACACACAGCAGAGTTAATCCACAACAATGGCAAAAGGACACGACTATGACGTCAGTACATGTCATGTGACATATCTCCGCTAATTGACATCGTTTCACTGACTTCTGTGCGCTGCAAGTCAAACACATGATATTAATCAGGCAGTAGCGCTGTATGAGCGTTTAGCACGAAGCGCTGAAGCTTTACCTACCATTCTGTGACAAATGAGCTAGACGCCGTGCGCCCAAATCCTGCTCATTAGTCATGCGAGGTATGTCACCAAGAGTAATTATACTTAGCCCCAAACTTGCATATGCAACAACACACACACACACACACACACACACACACACACACACGTACAATATGTAATGTTGTTTCACTTTCCCACACTTTAGGAAACGTTCTCATACATGTGTAGCATGAATCATAATTATGACTGGTGGTGAACTCGACACTGCACATTTGGAACATGCTACATTTGGCTCTCATGGTATTTGCTTTAGACATAAACAAACATGTGCATTTTGTCACATTTTCTGCCTGCACCATGACGTCATGTGAACATAAATGCATGCTGAACTCTGTGTGTTTTCTGTTTAGTTTCTAAGATGGCGTTTACCTCTGTTTTGGTGCCATTTTTGTGTGTGTATGTTAGAATATGGAGGGCTTGTGCAGCCGCCTCTCTCCTGAGTGCGTTCATATATGTGTGTGTGTGTGTGTGTGTGTGTGTGTTTTCAGTATTCAGCACCGTGCCTGTGGCCATGCTCCAGTGGAGCGCTCAGTCTCTCTGACGGACCGGTGAGAAGTGAGGAGGGTCAGTCCCGCCAGGAGCTCATTTAGTCCCTATCTCTATCACACACACACACACACACACACACACACTCTACAAGTCTCTCTGACAAGGAGACTCATCGCTCCCTCCCTCCCTCTCGCACACACACATGTGCACACAAACACACACTGCTGTGCTCCCATTAGGGAGATATAGAGAGAAGACAGGACTGATGATGCATGTCACAAAGTACTACTGCTAGTCTCACACATAATGTCTCCTCCCTCTTTCTCCTTCCCCATTTTTTCTCCCCCCTCTCATTGATTTGCCGCTTTACTGCATTTCTTTCAGTGCCTCTGCAGCTCTGCTTAAAAATTAAAATATGTAGATTTATATCATGCAAGTGACTTTGGTGCATACATCCAGAGTCAGAGGGTCATAACGACAGAGGGCATAAAAGCTGAAATGTCTGTTTCTCTGAGCGGAGCTGCAACTTATTATCTAATAACTTTTAATTACTATATTATTCTTTATGCTGTGACTGATGTAGGATATTATTGTGTAGTATAAATGTGTAGTTGGTAGTTCTGCATTGTTTTTCATTCATGCCTTTGTTCTCCAATTTATTTTCATACTATATTATACTATATTTTTCATTTAGAAATAAGGGTTCCAAAAGGGTCCATCCTAATTGGCTGCAGTTCTATCCTTTTTTTGAAAAGATCATCAAGGATTATTTGTAAGACTAAGGATTCCTTTAAGAACCCTCTTCATCCAAAGAACCTGTTCTTGAAGAACTCTCTTGCTGAGTTTTCTTCATATGCCTGTGTGGATTCTAGACAAAACCTTTGGATTATAAAAGGGTTCTTGGTAGAACTGCCTGGGTGGGTTCTAGATAACATTTTTGGAATATAAAATGGCACTTGGAAGAACCCTCTGGGTGTGTTCTTGCTAGCACCCTGAGGAGGTGGAAAGATTCTGGATAGAACCCCCAGAGAGAGTGGAACACCATGGAAGATTTCTCTGTAAACCTCTCATAGAGGATTCTGGGTAACGTCTTTCACAGATGGTTCTAGGTTTATGTTGGGTTCTAGGTAGATGTCTCTGATCGGCCTTTTCCACCAACATGGAGCTGTTCTGGTTCGTGCACCTAATTTTGAACCGTTCTGAGCATTTCCACCAAAAATAAAGCTGCAATCAAAAAACAGCAGGTTTTCCTTGGGAACCAAAGTGGGCGTGTCATATTCTGAAGATTGTTGATCTTTGTGCAACGCCCTCAGTTGATGACGTCCCTGACTACAATAGTTTTGCTTAAAACTAGCGGAAACGTGGGGTGGTACACTAGATAGCACCAAGGTTCCAAGAATTTTCAACAAAATGTTTCAAGAACCAGAGCTACTTTGGTGGAAAAGGGCCTAAAAGGAGTTCAAAGAGGAACCTTTATAAAAGATTCTCCCAGGAACCAAAAAGGGGACAAACCAAAGAACCCTTTGTTGTTCTAGTAATCACCTTTATTTCTAAGAGTGTATCTACTGCATTATCAAAATGCATGAAAAACAAACCTGACCATGTCAATGCTGAACTTGACAGTAATACTTTGGTGTTTAATTCTCTGCCGACCTCTGTTGCCTGTGTGTCTGATATGAATGCATTAGCAGGATTGCGCTGTGCGGTGGATTAGAAACTCCCCTGTGCTTTGTGAGGTGTGTGGTAATGCCAGACTTAGTGGATTCTGCTGCGAATCACATCCTCCCATCGCCGTCTTAATCCCTGATGCGCTGCCTAATGACACAGAGACCGAAGAACCCAGCAGGAGAGCGGAGAAAGGCAGGGAGGGCAGGAAGAAAGTGACAGAAAAGTTGTGATGACTCAAAAGTAGTTTGAGATCTGAGAGACAAAACTATGACTTATTCTCACTGACTGACAGTAAATCAGAGGTGGGAAGAAATAAAGTACTTTCTTACTGTACTTAAGTATAATTTTTAATCTGTACTTTGCTTGAGTGTTTTTCTCTCAACTTTTTACTTTTACTCCCTATTTTGACATAAATATCTTTATTATTTACTCCTTACATTTTCAAAACAATTGTTTCTTTAGCTTTAATGCATTTGAGGGGAGTTATTGATTATCTTTATTATTAGAATTATTATCATCATTTATTATCATTGCGCACTGCCTTCCCAACATCAGGACTAATTTAAACTGAAATAGACGCCACAGAGGTAACAAGACAGAAAATATGTACTAAGACGAAAATTGAAGTAAAAGAGGGAAGAGGACGTGAAAGACATGCAAAAGATGCAACAAGACAAAAAAGATATAAAAAGACATAATGTAAAAGGTGTAACTAGAAGTAAAAGACCTCAGAAGATGTAAAAGACAAAACAAGACAAAAAAGACATATCAAGATTTAAAACATGTAACAAGACTTAAAAGACCTAACAAGACACAAAAGACGTAATAAGATGTGAAAGACAGGACATAAAAGACCTAACAAGAGGCAAAAACGCGACAAGATGTAAAAAAGGTAAAAGACTTACAAAGCTCAAAATATGTAACAAGGCAAAAAAGGTGTAACAAGATACAAAAAAGTAACAAGACATAAAACACCTAACAAGACACAAATGACATAACAAGACAAAAATGATGGAATAAAACAACAAATGTGCAACAAGATAAAACAGACGCAACAAGATGTAAAAGATGTAAAGGGTCAAAAAAGACGTAAAAAGGCATAACAAGTAACAAGAAAAAAAAAATCAATCAAAAGATGTAACATGATGTAAACAATGTAAAAGAAGAAAAAAAATGTTACAAGACAAAAATGATGTAAAAGACTAAAAAGATGTAACAAGATGAAAAACGATGTAAAAGACGTAACAAGATGTAAGAGACAAGAACACATTTCAGAACCTGCAGTTTTTCACTTTTATACGAGAAAAGAAGTTGAATCAGCACTTTTACTTTTGCATCATTTTCACACAAGTATCTGTTCTTCTACTTGACTAAAGAATGCGTGTAATTTTGCCACCTCTGCACTAAAGACATCTCTTAGCTGTTTATTCAGTGTTACAATTTTTATGATTTGAAGGAAATATGCATGTGCAAGTTTTGACTCTTTGTGTGTGTGTGTGTGTGTGTGTGTGTGTGTGTTTACAACTGCTGCATCCATAATCAGTGTGTCATGAGCGGATAGGGCAGGTGCTCAACAGGTGTGCTCTCTGATACCAATCCCTCTCCATTTGCCTGTCTGTCCCTCCATGTTTGCACACGCTCATTGTGTTCTTCATAGAGGAACACCTGGGCTCTGCTGTACCTGGGCTTGTTGCCCAGTCCTCTGTCTGACAGCACACACACACACACACACACACACACACACACACACACACACACACACACACACACAAATACACACAGAGGAACACACTGGAACGCAGCCAGTTCCTGTTACTGGCTAAAGCAGGAAGCAGCAGCTGACATCCTATCCTCCAGTTCCCAGGAGACTCAACACCCTGAGTAAACCATCCAAGTCGGACCCACTTGAGACTGACTCACCTGAGAATCGAGCCTCTTGTAGACGTCAGTTCAATGGAAAAGCAGAGCACTGAGGACTCTGTTAGCACATTAGGCTAATAAGTATCGGGTACTTCTGTTGGATTCTCTCAGGCTGATTGTGCAAATGACATGCAATGAATGCATCAGAGATTTCCGAGCTAAATTTCAGTGAATAAGCCTCAGTGGCAGATGCCAAACTTGGCCACGGCTTGTCTGTTTGGATCAGCGTACCATACCAGGCAACCACAGACAACTCTATTTTAAATAAGCCAATCCTTTGCTTACAATGTCTTGTCTTAGAGACTTTAAAAGTGTCTTTAAATTTGTTTCGAAGCATGGGAGACAAAGAAAAGCCTCCAAGAAACGGAGCAGTCTTGCTGTGTTTCTCACAATGGTCTGCTTGGCCATGCACTAGTGAGCGTGGGATTACCTGAGGGAATAAAACAAACAGGTTGCCTCCTGGTTCTGTTGGTTTTGTGTGGTTTCTACTGGAATGAGTAAGGAGATCTCAGCTCCTTCCTTCTCTCTCTGTGAGTCACTGTTCCAGAGAGTAGGCAAGCACTGATGAGCGCATTCAAATAGCAAACTGGCTCACTTGATTGTTTCAGGCTCTCCCATCGCCATCCAGTGTAAAGAAAAGTTCAGCAATTTAAGTGATATGAGGGCTGCCTGACTTGTTTTGTAATTTTATACACATCCATTTCATTGTTTTAAGAACATTTATTTGTGGGAGTATAATATACACCTATTTAAACATGTATGCAGTAGGTGAAGCAGTAATTATTATTTTTTTCAACCCTTAGGAGCAGCAGAACAAGATGAGAATGCAATACTGGGATACTATCACCTTATAAAGTTGATATGGCTAATGCGTTTGCCACCTGATGAATGTAACTTTAATATTCACTATCTTTTAGCTGTGTTTTTGGTCTTCACCACCTCCAGAGGGAAATAAGTGGCTCTTTAGATGCTAAACGCTCCACTACGTTCACCAGCTAGTCTCACTGTTTGGTGCTGAACAGGTGTCGTGCAGTGGATGTATCAGTGCTAGTTGACCAGTTAGCTCAGAGATGCAAGACTACAACCTCCAGTGTTTCACAAAAATATAGAAAATAGAGAAGAATTAGGCTATAAAAACGATAGACGCAGCGGAAGTGAAGTGTTTCTGGGGTCTGATTCACACAAACACAACTTTTAAAACTTTACTCACTGACTTTGGTGAAACTGGATCATAGTTTAAGGATGAAATATTTTCTGTTTTTTTCCTCTGATGTTCTCCAGCTTGTCAACTTTCAGTTAGCGATGGGTGATACCAACATTTTTTCTTTCGATACGATACCATTAGTTTATGGTACTTTTTCACCGATACCGATACTTTTTGCCCCTTAAAGAAAAATCACATGATTGCACAGTGCTCATTAATTAACTTTATTGCAGAGCATTATAAAATCTGAATAAAATTCATGAACATAAATACTTAAAATAAATGGTTATAAAATGATAATAAAATAGATCAATGAGTAAATGAAAGAAAAATAAATAAAAATTAAATTAATACAAAATTAATTAAGTTCGCTGTGAGCGGCGGAGCAGCAGAGTGAAGATTGAGGAAGTGCTGGAGTGAGGCTGCGCAGTGCGCCTTCTACTCTGATGTCTGATAGGCTGCCATAATCATGTGACCATCTAAAATAGTCTGGGCTGGTTTTCACACATAAATTTAATGCCTAAAACTCTCAGAAATGAAAACAGACAGCACGTTTTGTATTTGCACAGTGGTATTGGGATTTTTAAAGAAGTATCGACTCCAAAATATCGAAAGGCAGGTATCGAAGTATCGATTCCAGAGTATTGATACGCCCGTGCCTACTTTCAGTGATTTATGGAGTTTTCTGATGGACAAAGCATTACTTATTGATAGAAGTTAGCTATTTTAGCCACTAACTGCTAATTGACTCAGTTAGCAATCAGCTGACTGCACACACCAGGAACTCAAACACCGGCAGAGTACATGGCTAACTAGCAGTTGCTGCCTACTTTAGCAACAAGTAAAGATATCTGTCCATCAGAAACTCTGTAAATCATTGAGAGTTGAGCAGCCACCGGACATCAGTGGGAAAAACAGAAACTATGGAACTTCTTCACCACTGAGACACATGAAACAGGAACGTAATCCTGAGCGGCGCGTTCAAATGAAGACAGACTGAGTGGGTGGGCATGTTGTCCATGCTGTGCCGTGCCGTGCCTGGAGTGAGTGACCATTAACAAAATATATGACGTGCCAATATCAGCCACCATTGTAAATAGAGAAAACTGTTGAAGACATTGCATTCAGAACAGTCTGAAATCTGAGTGTGTCGCTCACAGGGATTACTTTTCCATACGTTTCTTTTATTATATCACATTGTAACATTATATATATGAGAGAACATGAGTAAAAGCATAATAGTTCCCCTTTGTCTGAAAAATATTCATAAGTGCAGCTTTAAAATAAAAGGCTTATTCTTATCAATAAACAAATTTAACCAGGCACACAAAGTAATTTTAATCTCAATTTCGTGCTTTATTTTTTAAGTTAGCCCTAACCACAGATGTTGAACAATTAGCCATTCTTCCATCTCCCTGTTATACAGGCAGGGGGTTGACCTGGGCAGCATACCAAACCCCATAGGAACAACACATTAGTTACATTAGCGGCGTAACCCACATCATTAGCAGTGACATTTTAACGGGCTGAAGCAGCAGTCGCTGTGTTTTGGCAACAGCGACATTGGCAGATGATACATGGTCCAAGAAGATGGTGGCTATCAATCTTTCTGTTCACCTCTCCATCTTGTTCACTTGTTCACTCTTTGTGGGTGAAACAAACCCGAACAGATATCACATGACACAGGGCTAACGAGCCAGAACGCAGCCTCAGGAATTCAGGCACCGTGTGCACAGAAGCCGTGTGTGTGTGTCTGTGTTTTTCTATGAGTACTGGTCCATTTTGGTTTGTGATTACTTTCTATTCTTTTCCTGAGCGAGGACTCTCAATGAAGATGATCTCTTTTGGGAATGCTGACACTTTTAAGATAAAAAAAACAGAAGATCACTGGAACATTTTCAAGGCAGTAAGAGGGTCTGTCAGAGATCATGGTTGTGTCTTTGATTTAGAAGAGTCAGAGCCACGGGACTCATACCCGGGGGGCAAAGGGGGATCAGGCACCCACACACATGCTCTTTTTTTTTGTTTCTTTTCCTCTTCTCTGTCTGTGTCCCACACATGCACACACTGCCCTCTCTATTTGCTCTCCACTGTCCACTCTCCCTCTCTTGTCCTCTTAAGCCAGAGGTCACTACAGGTCAGAGCAGATATCATTCAGTCAGAGAGACTTCAGAGGAAGAAAGAGGGCCATTCAGATATAACTTTTCTCTTGTTTCTTTTTTTTTTTTTTTTAAATCTCTGTACCTCTGTCATTCTAGATATTTGGTAGCAGAAAATCCTGTGTTAGGGCAGTGGCAATAATCAGTGATTAAAGATGTTTTCATTGCAGCCAGCTGCTGGATCTATTGTGCCTGGATAAGGGTTTGAGTTTGGGTTTTGTCCTGCTATTACACTACACTTTTATGCTATAGATATATATCTGATCACTTTGTGTGCTGTCAGTATGGTTTGTTAATTGATCTTTTGTTTTAAAGAGGCTTGTGCACTTAATGTGTAGATGTTGGAGGAAGTTAAATAATCTTTCAGTCATCCTCACATTGTGGTTCTGCAGATGGCAGTGTTGGTCGGTCACTTGGTCCGTCTAGAGCTGTGATGATAACCGCATTATCACAATACTGTGATCATATGATGTCTACTGCAGGGTGAGACAGCATATTTTATTTTGAAGGGTAAATTTCACATTATTCTATTGTGCAAAGCTTTTGAGATCAGGGCATAAGTCTATTAATACATCTATGGATCAGAGCTGTCACACAAGACAAGTCGGGACCACAGCTTCTGATTGGTTGATGGACTCAACCCAAGGCATCATGAGATTATCTGTGGATGGCTAACAACAAGACAACATAACAACAAAAACTGTTATCAGCTCAGAAAAAATGGATAAATAACCACAGAAGACATTCAGTGTTGGATTTATCATTATGGATTTATTTTACCACTTTTCCAAAAAGATGCTATAAGTCAAGGCTGGATTACAAAGCTTCTGAAAGGGATACGAACATTATTATTTGGGCAGTCGCAATAGACACCAAATTTAAAAACTCCTGTAGATTGTGAAATACAGTGAGATTTACCTGTTGGTGATAGGCTTAATCAGCATTGTGTGAACTCATTTGACAAGGGCTTGAAAGTAAGTGATGTTTATTGTTTATTTGTTTCTACATATATCACACACTTCAGCTTTAAGCAAAATATTTACATTTATTGGTGGGGTGTATGAATCTGCTGCATGAACGTACAAGGCGAAATAGGAGGGAGACTGGAAGGTAATAACATTCAAGGTGAAGAATTATAAAATCAATGTTGAAATAGTTTCCCGTAATTATTTTTTCTGCTATTCTCTCATCTCAAAGCAATGCTCACATGTATTCCAATCACTGGTCTTTTCAGATCCAGCTGATTTATTTTGTGTAGTTCAGAGAACAGCCAGTGAACACATTGTTCTGTGTTTAGTACACCGTAAGACCTTGTAATGTTGATCTGTGGTTTTCCCGGCCCTTTTGTGATTCTTTAACCTACCTCAGCAAGGAAAAGGCATCATAGCAGCTCAAGAGGAGCAAAATTATTATTACAGCATGAAGCCTTTATTGTCGTCCTTCAGAGATTATAAATTCAGGAATATCACTGGTGGGACACTTGGGGCCTCGATGGAGCTAAACCCTACAAAGCTGCTTATATCATCACGATGTGCCTTGAAGTCATTGTGTACAAAAAGCTTGAAGTTATCGGAGGATCAACATCACCTGACAGGCGGCTGTCTGGGCTGTCTGAGCACACAGCAGCACAGCGAGTGACATGGCAGTTTACACAGGTGTCCACTTGCCAAAGGAGAAAAAAAACTTCCTGTGATATTTGCATTTGACTTCTAAATATCCTCTCCTAACACACACACACACACACACACACACACACACACACACACACACACACACACACACACACACACACACCTTTTGAGTGAATGAGAGAGGGAGAGACAGCGAGCTGACAGGCCTTGGGGCTAAAGTGGCATTTACACAGACAGGCCTAATACCAATACCTTTGTGAAGGACAACTCTTACACCACAGCGGGTATGTGTCATTAAATTTAATACACATCAGAGGGCACCATGTGAGTGTGTGTGTGAGTGCAGGGTGTGTTTGTGACACCTATCTGTACCAGACCTGTTTTTAATGATGGGATTATAGAACACACACCTGTGGCCTTCTCATTATTTACACACACACACACACACACACACACACACACACACACACACACACACACACACACACAAGGCTGTAGCTACTGAGGACACAGAGGTCTTGTCCTCAGTGTTGTATATATTGTACAATTACACACAAACTATTCATGGGCTCATTTTAAGACTGACTCTGGTTAGATTTTAGTATCTTTCAACTTGACATTCTTACATAGGAAAACAATTTATTTAGTCATTTTATGACTTTTTCTTAAAACATGTAAACAGTGCTATTTTAATTAGAAGTATTTGAACTTGTTTCCAATAAAAATTAAGTAGGTTCAAGCATTTTCTAAAATCAAGTCATTTTTTTCTTGATTTTAACGTCACAGCCTGCATTATTCTTTCTTGCTTTAATATACAGACAAATATTTCTACATGACATATTTTCCTACAGGAAAGAAATAAATATTCATGCACAGGCAGATTTTTGCTTTTTTCAAATAAAAAAATCATCTATTTGGAAATAAATTACTTAATAAAAACTGAGGTTTTTGCAGTGTAGAAAAAAAAAAAAAAAAATTGAAAAAATATTTAACAGTTTTGACACGCTACATTAT
>JAJHUR010123601.1:0-24887 GCA_027495735.1 Lutjanus campechanus | reverse complement strand
ACTAATACCTGATCCAGAATTTTATTGGAGATATTCTGATATTGGTATTGGTATCTGAATAACTTTCTCTAGAATGCCATTTGACCTGAGCAGATCTGACAGTGAGCATACCTGTCATTGGACGAAGAACAAGACATCCAGGTATAATTTGCTGGCACAAGAGTCGCAGTCTCGAAGGTGAAGGTATTATTACCGTTAACCCTGAATTTGAATTTTGGTTCACCTGAAACAAAGTCAGTGGACAACAAGCTTTAAAACAGATCTGTACATTTTAAAAGTGAGTTGACAATTCACCACCCAAATTTTTCCTCTTACCTGTAGTGCTATTTTAGCCATTGAGATAGTTTTGGTGTGAGCTGCCGAGTTTTGGAGATATCGACTGTAGACATGTCTGCCTTCTCTAATGGAACTAGATGGCACTCGCCTTGTGGTGTGCCAAAAACACATTTGAAAAACTCACCGGCAAACGCAATCATGGCCTGGTTACTTAAAATAATCCACAGACCTTGTTGTGAGCAGATTCATGTAACTATTTTCTTTATACTGAACTACACCTGACAACCGTATCGCTGCACAGAAGGAAGCATCTACTCATGGAAGAGAGGTTGCAGCTCCACCAAGGAGGACGCCATTAATGTTTACATCCTGCACCGTCACCAGCAGCTGTGTAGTGATACAGTTAGCAGTGCTGGGCAAGTTACTCAGGAAGTGTAATAAGTTTCTTTTAAACTGTCACTCTTTTAAAATGTAACAAAATTACTTGACTTATTACATGGTATCAAAAGTAATTAGTTATGTTACTTGTTATATTACACTCCAAAGTTGAACTGCTACATATTCTCTCTCCAGGAGCAAAACAAAGTAAAAATAATGACAATACTTTGCTCACTTACACTACTTATTACTGGGAAAAGTAATGATATTACTGTACTTTATTACTGAGTAATGGGCCTATATTTATGCCTTTATTGGATAGGATAGCTGAAGCTAGGACAGGAAAGGGAGAAAGCGCTCTATCAACTGAGCGACCAGAGCGACCCTACAGATTATCTTGACTGGCCCTTCAGTCCCATTATATTCAATAAAGGCAGACATCCCTACTGTCAATATCGCCAAAACTCTGCAACTCACACCAAAACTATCTAGATGGATAAAAAGCACTACAGGTAGGAGGACAAATATGTATTTTTGATTATGTGATGAGCTGTCCCTTTAATAAAAATAATAAACAAACAAACACACACAGTAAATCTCTCTTACCCACAACACACACTGAAATAGTCTTGGTTTCTTTTTGTCCTCCAGCCTCCAAGTGTAATTTATAATCTCCTGATTTTAGTCGACCACACAGCTTCACAGTCCTGAGAAGAAAGCGTCATAAACATTCATATGAAACCATCCATCCATAATAATATAGCGCATATTCCATGATTATATTTTCCAATAGTGACACTTTAGGATACACAAAAAAGTGAGTAGTTACTAAGGAACAAGAGAGGAATTAAGTTTCTTGTTTCAGATTTCAGTTGCATTAACGCAAACCGTTGATTTGAAAGCAATCAGACTATAAATTACATCTGACTTAATCAATCGTGTTCATCTAACTTGTTAACCTGATCTGTAAAAACATAATTAATTTTGTGTGTTACCGGTTGAAGTATTTTTTAAGTTGATACAATAATTCTCTTTTTTCAGTGTAGTAACTACTCAGTTACTCCTATGTGGTAACTAATGATTAAATAATAAATAATTAATGAGTCATCCAACTACCTGTGTTTTGTCACCCATGTGTCCCTGATGCATTTAGTCATAGTTTTATCAGGAGCTTCCCAGGAGCAGCGCTGGAGCACCGGGCTGTAGGAAACACTGGCCTGCAAAGAGGAGCTGGATGCATTCTGAGCTGGTACGATCTTACTCTCATGCAGCTGGACAGAGAGGAAATCCTCAGCTGAGGCAACACAAGAGACAAATCAGTACAACGTGGTACAAATCGGTTGATTAGAAAGAACAAGAAGTGTTTCTTGGTGAAAATGGTAAAAGCGAAATGAGTTGTACTAACCCTGGACATGGATGTAGACAGACTTATTTGTTTTATCCTCTAGATTCCTGCAGGTGTATGTGCCACTGTGGTCCGCACTGACTGATTCAATGAACAGGTAGGCCATCACATCTTCATATTCGTCATTTTTAATGCAGATCTGGGACAAAAGCATATAGATGTTATTGTTTGAGTGGGGGAAATAATGCAGTAGTTTGAGGTTTGTGTTTTACATTAAAGAAATTATTCCGTTAGTTCACATGTGTTCTCAGAATGAGTTACTGTACCTCGTTCTTGACTTTAGAAGGACATGCTAACGAGTCGGCTTTCAGTGCTTTGCCGCCCTTCTCCCACACTGGCATCAACCACGATTCAATTGATATTCGGCAGCGAAGCAGTAAAGACTGACCAGGGATCACAGTCACATTAGAAATCTCATCACTTTTCATAACATCAGTCTTTAGGTCTGAAACACACACAGAAGGACCTCAAGTCAATCTCAAGAACGCCTTGAGGAAATTTCTTCACACTTTCCACAAATGTCCAGGTGGACTCAAGAAAGAACTGATTACATGTTGGTGGTTCAAGGTCAAAGGGCAAGATCACTGTGACTTCATTTCCATGTCCTATTCTTGTGAACACTTGGAGGAAATGTCTTCACATGTGGCACAATTGTCCACTTGGACTCCAGAATTGGTTGTCAGGAGTCAAGGTCACTGTGACCTCATGTCATGTCAAGTCAAGTCCTATTCTTGTAAACACAAAATCTCAGGAACTTAAACTGAAGAGTAGCTAAATATATGCAATTGTAATCTGTTAGTTACTGCTGCTTTAAAGGTGGGGTGCACCATTCTGGAGTAAGATTTTTATATGTGAACTCAACAACAAAACAAATCCACTTTCAGAGTTCCTTCAGATGATTTACCATCTCTGTCCCTCCCCCTCCCCTTCCCCTTGTCCTGTGACAGGCAGACGGCCTGTCACCAGGGCTGTGTAGAAACTTCAGGGTTTTTTTTCAGCACACACACAGAGCAGGGAGCTAAAGGACCTTGAGGAAATACTTGCTGAATTTGAAAAAAGTTTGAAAAGTGTATTGGATTGGAATAGTACAGCCCACCTTTAAATTACAGTTGTCTGATTGAATATTATTTTTGGGCTGCCTGGTGGAGATCTGCATTCTACTGAGTGCACTTTGCTGGTTGATTTATTTTTTGATTTTACAATTGTGAATAAGGGAGAAACTTCTGCCATACCAGGGCTGTGAGTAGGAGTGGGTAGCCTACTTTCTTTGGTTCTTTGTCTGTCTTTCTCATGTGTATTTGTCTATGTAAAAATGGCTATTTTGCTTCAATGAAAAGTTTCTACTCCGACCTTTTCAGGTGGTTGAAGTACAAAACTGAGCAAAGCTTCTGCAATCATTAATTATGGATTAGTCCTTTATAGAATGCATTTACCAATGAATTTGTTGAAATATTTAATTACCATAGTCATAGAGTTGGGAGCATTCTTGTCCTTCAGCGTTAGTGGCACAGCACAGCGCTCCACTAGAATATTCAGTACTGGAGATTGTGCTACTTGCCTTTCCATTGTTTGAGGCAAGACTGATCGCCTTTTTGTTTCTGTTCAAAGGGAGGAGAAACATCAATATTCGGAAAATCATGCCATACTAAGATTTAAATAAAGTTAGTGTCAGCAGACTATATTAAACATATTCTGAATTATGCATGCAAATGTAATGGAGAACATCTTACTCAGACCACTGAAGCGTAGGCTTTGGGCAGCCCTCAGACATGCATGTGAAATAAGGGGAACTGCCTAATTTGGTTACACGGTCTAGTATCAGCTTTGGTTTTGTAGGCCGTTCTAGAAAAAAAAATATAATGCAACTTGTTAAGATACTTATATTACTACTCATTCATCAACATCAAACAGTCAAGTCAAGTGTTTGTTTGTGCACTGTAGCAGAGAGCTGTTACTCACTCATCACTACATGGAGAGACACTGTCACTGAGGAGTTGGGCTCGTTGCTGGTTTCACAGCTCAGCGTGTACTCCCCTGAATCTGTCTCAGAAAGCGGTGATAGGACCATAGGTTCACTCCCATTCCTGGTGACGTTTAAGTACATGCTCTCAGTTTAATCACACACACGTTTAGAAATTGGTGGAAACACACTGAAATACACACACAGACATCATCACGTACCTTGTCAGTACTGGGTGTGCTCCTCTGATCCAGTGGCAGACCGAGTGCTCAGAGACATGCTCCAGGGAGATGATGAGTTGCTTACCAGCGCACACTTCTACGCTGACGGGACCAGACGCATTCAGGTGGTCAGCTGGAACAAAACAAGGTGCCTGAAAGACAAGACTCACCATTTAATCATCCTGCATTAAAGAGACTGTTCACCTCTAAATCAAAAAGACAATTTTTGCCTCTTACTTGTTGTGCTATTTAACCATCTAGATTGTTTTGATGTGAGTAGCAGAGTTTTGGATCTATTGACCGTAGAGATGTCTGCCTTCTCTCCAATATAACGGGTTTACATCGCACTTGGCTTGCGGCGCTCAAAGCGTCAAAACAAAAATACATTCGAAAAACTCAACAGCACTGTCTCTTTGCAGAAATCATGACCTGGTTACTCCAGATAATCCACAGTGAGCAGTTTCATGAAGGAAATACTTTCTTTCTACTGTCCACCAACTATATCATTGCACAGAGGGAAGCGCAGGATGTAAACATTAATGGCATCCTCCTAGATGCACATGCACATAGTTGGTGGATGTAGTTTGGTAGAAAGACATCTCTACTGCTGATATACAAAACTTGGCAACTCACACCAGAACAATCTATAGATGGATAAATAGCACAACAGGAAGAAGGAAAAATTTGTATTTTTGATTTTGGGGTGAGCTGCCCCTTTAAGGAGCATTTGATGTGGTAGCATGAAGAGTTTACCTATATGCTGCAAGAACACATTTAAAAAAACCCAAAACAAAATGCAGAGTCACTGATGAGACTATTTGATGTCTGCAGTTTCATTAAAGAACACACGCAGGACCAACTGTTCTTATTTAGTACAAATCATATGTTCTTTACATTAATGCGAACCACGATTCAACATTTCTATTTATAAATAGGCATTTTAACTTATAGTAGGAAAAGCACACGTGTCACTAATATCATTAATGATGGCTACGTTCTGTTCACTGTAAAAACATGTTCAATAAGCTTAAGATAAGTAGAACCGACAACTCTTCAGTCACACTGACATGAACATTACATTTCCTCAGTCTGAGAAGTCAGTTCTTCATTTCACACAAAAGACTTAACTCCTGTTGGAGCTACTTTGTTCCAGAACCAGCACAAAGACAATCTGCGAAAGTGTTTCCAACTACTGTATTAAATTTTAAGTTAAAAAGGGTCAATACTGACCTACGTCGTGGTTGCCAGTGTTTTCATTATTGTGAAAACAAGCAAACACGACTTATCTTAACGTCTTATCATGTTTTCTTCAGAGTATAAAAAGGACGCCTCTCAGGAGAGATTTAACTTTCAGACACAGCATGCTGGGAAGTCTGCTAACATGATCAGCCTATTACATCCTGACCAGGTTTCTTTAGAAACCTGGTCAGGATGTCTAACGTCATCATTTCAAATCAGAAGACTTCGACTTAGAGGAACTCATGTTTGAAAGTTCTGAAGTGTTCTAAAAATAAATGTTAGACATTTTAAGTTGAATAAATTGAAAAAAACAAAAACAAATTTATGTTTAGTTAATGAGAAAAGATTTGATTAAACTTGGCTCCTGAATGATTTTTTACAGTATTCAAGTGTCGCAGTAAGTCATGACAGTGTGACACTACCAGAGGACCCTGAAACTCAAGCAGCGGAATGGAATTCAGCCATCATATTTACACCTGTGCTTTTTCTACTGTGACATGATGCCAAAATAATAACTTTAAAAACTTGTCTTCTGCTTTGACTGGAGTCCAAGCTGCCATCTTTTTAAAGGTAAACCGACATGTTTCACACTCATCTACAGAAATAAAAATAAGTAAATTTAGTCACGTTTGTGCTATTTCCCTCTCTCATGTTTCAGTTCACATTCTGTGTACATACATGGGGGCTTACCAAAAAATAACAATTTCCCTTAACTCTGTGCTGTTTCAGGAATATACAGTAACTCAGAAAGAATGATGCATGTGTCATTAATTTGAGATGTTCAGTTAAAACATACATATTCCAGCAGCTTTTACCTCGTCACTGGGTACGCAGGCCTGAGTCTGTGCCGCCACACCATCAGAGCAGAGCAGCTCGACGGCACACAGCAGGAGAACAGCTTGAAAGACAGAAAATTGTAATGTTATTTGAGATGATTGTGAATATTTTTGATCAGGCAAGAAAAAAAAGATGATTGCATCTTAAAGAAAAATAGGCTACATGGGAAAAACAATTATAAAAACAACTGCAGCACAAAACAAGACAAAATAATAATATTGGTAAAAAGAGAGTAGTGGAGTGCACAGCTGATATTTAGTCGAAATGCAGTATAAAAATACTGCATTAAAAATCTCAATAAAGTACAAAAGTATTGGCATCAAAATTAACTTAAAGTGCCAAAAGTAAAAGTATTCATTATGCACAATAGCTAATTTCAGGATCAAATAGGCTATATTATATTACTGGTTTACAATTAGTGATGCAATATCACTTTAATGTCACAGCTAATAACATGTCATAATTTATTTGTTGATTTATATTTTGTATTAAGTATTTATAGTATCTGCAAAATAAGTAGCAAGCAAGGCTATCAAATAAATGTAGTTAAGTAAAAAGTACAATATTTGCTCCAACAGTGTAGTGGAATACAAGTATAAAATGTAAATACTTCATATAAAATGTAAAGAATAAAACAGAAATAGTCAAGTAAAGTACAAGTACATTAAAATTGCACTTAAATAGACAGCAGTACTTGAGTAAAAGTACTTAGTTACATTCCACCACTGCATAAAGATGGTTTACGTTTTCTCCTCCTCTCTTTATTACACAGTATGCATTATAATTGTACACTAGACTATGATTTCTAAAACAGTTTTAAAACCTTGATATATCTTTACAGGTTATCATGTTTTACTTTCTGCCTCTCAGCACAAGTCTTTTTATCTGTAAGCTTCCTCAAACTGTGCAGCTGAACTACAGCTGAATGCAAATATGAAACATGATTAGGATTAAAAATAGAACATTTAGTCCTAATGATTCGCCAGAGACGCAATCTAAAAATAAAATGCAAAGCAAAATGTTTTTTGAAAATAAAAGACGAAAAATGTATATATTTATAAACTTATAAAACTTATAAAATCCAGGCGTTAAATGCCACTTCTTTTTTCAAATTCCCTCTGACTGTGCAGTTCAAGTAACTGAGCCCATAGAACAGAGACTTGTAATGACTCACCCGCAATCATATTCCTGTGCCACGGCATTGATGCTCCTTTTCTGTCAGTGTCACATAATCATCACGGGCTCAGATACTCAGAGACACTTTGATGTACAACAAGTTTACGGCAACTCTTAACCAAGGGAGGTTTTGGGGAAATGATGACGGCGTCAGCCACGCCTGCTGCAATATATAGAACCTGACAAGTTGTTAAAAAAAAAAAAAAAAAAGACCGAAAAATTATTTAAAATGTGCTAAAAACTATTTAAAATATCAAAAGAGGATTTTTATACCGTTATGAGCGACTAAATTACCGCCCAAATAGTCTACAATAATGTATATAGAAGTCGTTATAAAGTTTTATTTATTTATTTATTTATCTTTTAACAAGACATAGGAGTGCCAAAAATGTTATGTGATGTAACCTGGACAAAAGCTGATAATAAAATAGTCATAATTTCACATTTCTTGCGCTAAATCGGGGTGTCTCACCTGCATAATGTTCTATTGACATCAATGTTGTCTTTTCTTTTTATTATTGTTCTGCATGATTATAAATTAATCACGTTTTTTGTCGTTTCAGTCTACTATATTCTGTTTTTAAGGTCTCTTTGTAACATTTGTCCGGGGACTACAGATGCAAAATAGCAACTCTGACGCGTTTACAGTAATGTTTATTAACGTGTACTGTTCCTGTTAAATAAACTAACAATTAAATAAAATAAGTAGGTTTTATTTTGTTATTATATAAGGTCAAAGTGGTACATACATATACAGAAATAGAATAATACAAAATAAAACAACAGCAGCAACAACAACAAAACATCAAATAGGAGAGAACAGGGGGGGAATCAAAAATCAAAAAGCTCCCCGTTGTTACTGTTTTTGTTGCATTAAAGAATGTCATTTAGAGGAAAAGGTAAATTTAAAAAAAAACCATTTTCTTAATAAACCTCACGTCTGTTTTTATTAATTTATTGTCCCGATATATTCTCATGCATCTGTTGTTCATCATGTTTTCTTGTGCAGACTGTACATGTAAGTTAATACATGTACCACTAATCTGATCCAGTTGATAGAATTTAACATGGGTTAATTTGGCAATAAAATGAACTGAATTTTAACGCAGCTAGCAGCTGAACACACTGACTGAAGAGTGCTGATCCTGCAAACCGGGCTCCAAACACCTCCATTCCTTCTTCAGCTACATTACTGGTTTGCATTCATACGTGCTGCAGGTTCAATTTGCAGCCTCTTTTGCAGCAGCAAGTGCTGCCAACCCTGTACCCACAATGCAAAGCTATGCTAGCTGGTCCCTAGCAGAGCAGCCTGACTGCGAGCAGCAAAAAACAACAACAGGCTACTTTGCGAAGGCAGCTGCATGGAGAGCGACAACAACAGCGACGAGCAGGATTCAACACATGCAATCCTATTTTCTTAACGCGAAATGCATCGTAGCCTTATAATGTGAGTACTGTAGCGTGTTAAGTGTTCTTCACCAGCTGAAGTGATATTAATCCGTTCCTTTAAGGGGGAAACTGTGTGCAGGCTAGCTGGCTAGCTCGCTAGCTTTCTGCGTCTCTCTATGTGCGAGTGTCTTTCGGCAGCAGCGGCGGTGGCAGCAGCGGTGCCATGAACAGTGGACTCCCAGCTTCAGCTGCTCCGCTCGGGGGTGCTGGGATACCCAATGTCAAGGTGAAGTTTTGCCGATATTACGCGAAAGACAAAACCTGCTTCTATGGAGACGAGTGTCAGTTCCTGCATGAGGATCCGTCCATGGCGAGCCTGCCGCTGCACGGTGGTGGCGGCAGCCCCGTCCCGTTGTCGATGGCCGGGGGTGGCGGGACGCCAGCGGGGTATTCCCTCGGCGGCTCTGCGGCGGCCTGTCCGGGCGGCGGGGGCACCGGTGTGTCCAAGAAGAGTGAAACATTGGGGCCGCCAGGCACGTCTCTGGAGGGACAGCTGCTAACCAGTGAGTAACAGTCACAGTTAGACAAGGCCTCACACGGGCTGTCTGACTGTGACTTTACTTTTGGGCCTTCTTGGGCTTTGTTAAAATTTAGCCCGAGGATTCAGTGAGGCCTCCTCACTCCAAAACAACGTGGGTTAGATATACCTGCCAAACACTATCCACTGCTCTGTGTGTGCAGCTAGCACAGGTGCTGCTCTGTAGCTGTCTTGTGAATAGCTTTGTCTTCAGGTAGTAGTGCTTTATAACAACACATAACATTATCCATGCTGTTGCAGCTCTCACGGAGGAGGCCTGCCGTTGTGTGACAGCTGTGAGTGGGCAGAAATCCCACTGAAGTTAGCTAGTGAAGCTACTAGCAACCAGCTAGCGTTAGCTAACATAGCGTTAAATTAACCGCTTTAACTAACTTTAAAGCGTCTGCCTTTGCCTTCAGAGTGGCATTAACAGTTTTAGCAGCGACGGCGTTAGTTTTTCACCAGTTAAATGTTGTTAATGCCAAATGTAGTGCTGTTACTGAGATGCACTACAAGTTTGATGTTTGCTAACAGTAGCATAGCTACGCTAGTTGTTCACGGGGCATTGTTTTTGCTTTGTGTTGATGTGTTTTCCCAACGTAAACAAACGGTAAGTAACAAACATTCACATGCAACTGGCAAAAGCCAACTAGGTCCACTTTGAGTGAAACCACTTAAACCAGTTATTGTTGCTAAAAAGTTTGTTATTAATTTATACTCTAGTTGATATCGCCCTGTGGCAGGCTTTAGTAGTGGCTCAGTCTGCAGTTGTGGAACTGTTTACATGCTTTCTAATTAGCTCAGTGATGGATTAAAGGGGTGATTCACCCAAATATTATAATTGAGTCATTATCTACTCCCCCCTCATGCCGATTGAAAGTCGGGTTTGGCTTTTGAGTCCATACAGTGTTGCAGAATCTTCGTAATAAATAAAAGTGAACGATGACCAGTTTTCAAATAACCAATAAAAAAAGCGCAAAACGAACTCACACTGCTCCTCTGGTATAACCCAAGTCTCCTAAAGCCCCAACATGCCAACTGACACGAAAGACATAATTTTCACCGTGATTTTAGCCTAAATTCACTGTAGATCCTTAGCTTGGAGCCATGTTCACGTGCACATGCACACCATCTGAATTGGTGTGACAGTATGCAAACAGCATGTCGGGGCTTAGGAGACTTGGGTTACGCCAGGTGAGCAGTACAGAGGCGTTTAATGTTTTTGTTGTTGTTGTTTCTGTTTGAAAACTGCTCACCCCTCACTTACATTGTTTGGACAGTTCTGCAACGCTGTTTTCCTGTGAAACTCCAGCAGTGTTTTGTGGACTAAAAAATGAAACCAGCATGAGTAGATAATGACTGATTTTTAATTTTTGGGTGAATGATCCCTTTAAGCAAACTCTCTGTAGTTCTGACATTAAGATGCATACATCTGTTAAATTATAGCATTATCTCACTGTAGGAAGAGTTTGCTAAACTTTTGTTTCTGTCATCCACAGTCCCAGGAATGGAGGGTGCAGCTCTGAGCGATGCCAATCTTACCAACTCCTACTTCAGCAGCAGCTTTATTGGGGTCAATGGGTTTGGGAGCCCAGCGGAGTCTAAATACTCAATGATGCAGGTACACAAGAGAAGCTGTAGATGCATAGTCTGTGTGAACATACAGCATGACATAAACTGCTTTGGAAATGTATGTTGAGTAAAGTCACAATAACTGAAATAACCAGTTAAATTCTATGATTTTCACTACCCAATTTGATACCATGGTTAACAAAACAAAACAGCAATAAAATTAAGCCGTTATTTTTCTTCTCCACTTGAAAAAAGAACTCATTTGAGCTTCTAGGGCAAAAGTCTGGAGCCTGATGCCTGATACGAATCACCATCAGGGGAGCATGTTGCCATGTCTTGACAGTAATGGAAGTGCAAAAGGGGTTTCTGCTGCTGAACTTTGAATATAAGTTGAACTCAGAGTGCAAGCAACAGTTTAAATTGAGTGAGATGGTGACAGCATGTTAGTATTTAAAATCTTTACACTATATTTTGTTGACAGACGACACAGACTGAACAGTAAGCAGTCAGGATGGTAGTCGCCTTTATTGTTTAGTAGTTGGATTTTTGAATAAGGATAACACTTTGGATATGTAGTTAATGTAACAGTAACATGAACTTGAACTCACTCAGTTTGCACTAATTTGGAAGTGTTGCCTCCTTATGTCTGAAAAGTTTGAAGGCATTCTGGTTTTTGCAAAATTATAATTAATCCCTGATGATCTACTTCGAACGTACTTTCATACGTGATTGTTTTTTTTTTTTGACACATCGAGATGCAGTTGTTGCTGCAGTTGCACTTGTTGCAATCTTCAATGTGTTGCTCTTCTTCTGTGTCAGTGGGCCTTTTTCCTTCATTTGGCTTTTAACAGCAGACTAGAACACTTGTAGAGCTACATACTGTCCCAGCAGGTCTGCAAAAATTACATCTTTCTGTACTGTAGAAAAACAAGTACTGTCACGTTTTTAAGAATTTTGGCATCAACGTGGCACCAGCAGATCAGTTCTCGTAACATCCCTTGTTAGTGTTGTCATATTGCGTTTGAGGTCAGTGTACATATGCCGATAATGTATTGATAAACATATGTTTCACGTCTGTTCTTGATGCTGCTCTCTTTAGCGAATGACTACCAGCAGCAGCTCTCCCAGTCTTCTCAACGATGGTGCCAAGAACTTCAGCCACAGCACTCATGGTGAGACTCCTACAGAGCTCTGTGGAGCGGTATTCATCAGCACTCATCCATTGAATATTGAAAGCACCACTGCTCAACTCCTCACACTCTTTGGTCTTCCACAGATCCAGTGAACTCCCCGACATCGTCACTATTTAGTGATTTTGGTGCTCTTAGCATTTCCCAAAGGAGAAAGGTGAGGACAGGAGCATCCCGTCCAAGACGGCAAAATTATTTTCAAGTGCTTTTAAGTTAGTCTTGATTGCCTCTAACAGGAATGGTAGTTTTCATAGAGCTTGTGCGTATTTTTCCTTTTTCCACCAGGCTCCTAACCCGGCAGCAAGTGAGTTCATCCCAAAGGGAGCTCCACGTATGGCCACCATGGCCCAGTCCACTGTCCAGGCCTTCCCCTCGCCTCTCTTCCCACATCCTGGCCTCAGCAGCTCCACAGCTGCTGCGCTGGCCCCAGGTGAAGGGTTTTAGAGCATTACCTACTGAGAAATAACCCTGTCATATCTGCTTTGCTCTACTTTCTGCATGACTTACTTTTGTTTTCCATCTTTAGCTCTGAAATTGTATAGTTCAGCAAGTTTGGGAATTCCCTCTTGTGTATAGTGACATATGTTCTACTAATGACACAAAAGCAGACTTCTCTGGGTGCTGTTCTCCTCTCTCATATGATTGCAGCCAGTGAATTCTGCAAGTGCTTTCTTGAACTTAGGTTTGCTTTTGTCTCTAATTGTAGGCATGTCGCTGTCTGCGGGATCTTCTCCTCTCCACTCCCCAAAAATTACACCGCACACCTCACCTGCTCCTCGTCGGCGCAGTCACACCCCAAACCCTGCCAACTACATGGTGCCTACCACGGCATCTGACCAGGGCACGCATATAATCCAGAAAGAGACTGTAGGGGGGACCACCTACTTCTACACGGACAACACGCCGGCACCAATGGCTGGGATGGTATGTGCTGCACACATCATCCTACTTCAGATTTAGGTCAGGAAATACTTGCAGGCTAAAGCTGGGACTGCACAAGAAGACTCTTAAAGTTTTAATCAAACAGCAAACTGCATTTAAGTCTTTGTCTGAACTGAGGTTGATTGTGCTTCAGTCCATGAGCTGCCATTTTTAATGCAAAACAGTGCAGACACTCCACATCTTAAAGGGATAGTTTATATTTTTTGAAGTGGGGTTGTATTATGTACCTGTCAATAATCAGTGTATTCGTAGATGGCGGTTGATGCACCTCCAGTTTGTAGAAGCAGCAGGAGAAGCTAGGCAGTGAACTGCTGTGGACAAGGTCAGCAGCAAGGTGTATTTTAGCCACTGAAATGTCCACCAAACAAAAATCAATATCAATTTATGTGTGCGCTATATTTAGAATATTTTTACCACTTTAATTTGTTGTTAGACATCCTTTTTCAACAGGAAACTGCTGTTATAAAAGCCAAATATCACTCTCATGCAGAACACAGGAGTTGCTGGTCGACTGCTGCCTTGATCTGTTAGTTTGTTTGTGCTACTTTGTGACCTCGGTGAATCCGAACTAAGCTTTTAAAGCACTAAAGTCACACAATTAGACAACTAACAAATTGAGGCAGTGGTAGACTAGCAGCTCTCGTGTTCACAATATAAAATTACAGATTTCGCCCATGTAGTTTGATGATTTAGAGAGAGAGAGGCTTATATAATGGCAGTTTCCCATCAAAAGCAAGATAAAGCAGTGAGAATATTCAGAATATATTGTACACTTAATCTGATTCTTTTATTTATTTTTTTAAGTGGCTAAAAAAAGTTTTGTTGCTGACCCTGTCCACAGCAGTTCATTGCTTAGGTCCTGTGTCAGTGTCCCTCTCTGGTTCTCCAAACTGGGGGCATGGCTACTGTAGGCACATCAAATAATCAGAAATATCCCTTAAAAAAACAAAACAAACGTCACTGTGGCCAAGTAGAGGTTATGATGTGGCTCAGTATGGCATTTTGTTATCGTCTTGATACTTAATTCAGCTCCTGATCAGAGTTTTGTTTCATCACATTCGTTTGCGTAGCTATGAGCTTATAGTTAGAAAACATCATACATGTACGATCGCGCTGGTTTTCATTTCTCAATAAATAGGAAGCTGTGTGTCTGGTTTCATCACAGGTGTTTCCTACCTACCATATCTACCCCCCCACTGCGCCCCATGTGGCTTACATGCAACCAAAAGCCAATGCCCCGTCCTTCTTCATGGCTGATGAACTCCGACAGGTATTTCCCACTCCCCCTCTTCTCCTTTTTCACTAAATATCTCCCCAGTTTTCTTCTGTAATGTCTGATGTGATACCCTCGTATTTCTCCCCCAGGAGTTGATAAACAGACATCTGATAACCATGGCCCAGATCGACCACTCAGAGAACCCAGGTAAAGGATCAACTCTGTTGTCCCAAACCAGGTTGTTATAAATCCGATGGAGGCAGGCTTACAATAAAAAATATTTTACAGTTAATGAAAGATATGTTCTCATAAGAAGAAAGAACTTTTCAACTAACTTTTCAAATTCCATCTTATAGGGTTATTCACAGAAGCAGCAAAACGGTCAAGTCGAAAATTGTCAGGTTTTGTTGAAAGAAACGGATAAAACAATTTGGTTAATTAAAAAACAATGCAATATACAAGGCAAGAACAGGAAAATAAAACATTTTAAGAAAGACAGATCAAATACAAGCAAAACACAGGTAAAATTAGGAAAGGCTCTCCCATAAAGGAATGTTTTAAAGAAGGAGATCAATGACTTGGCCGACCTGATTTCTTCAGGCAGATTGTTCCAGAACCTCAGGACCTTGACTGCAAACACTTTGCCCCCATTAATTTTTAGCCGGTTCTGTGGAACAGACAAAAGTCCTCTGCCCAAGGATCTCAGAGTACGTGCCAGTGTGTAAGGTGCCAAGAGGTCAGCAATATAGGATGGAGAGAAGCTTTGAAGAGCCTTAAAAGTAATCAATAAAATCTTAAAATCTATTCTAAAACATAGTGGTCGCCAGTGTTAAGAGGCTAATACAGGAGTTTTAATTCTCTGTTGTTGGTTTGCAAGTAAACAAATGCGTCATTCTTGCTTAAACAAGTGTGCCCATCTCTTGTGGAGCTGGTTTCCTCATGGTAGTGTAGAAGGGTGTTGAAATACCATGTTTGTGGTCTCAGTGGGTTTTGCTTCCAGTCACCAACATGTTGTGTCTGTCATGCAACGGGCCACAACTGTAAACTGTCAAATTACATGATATGGTGTTCATTTGTGAAACCAAATCATGCATAACTTTCATAATATAGTGCTGATTTTGTGTTAGTTTAATTGTTCATATGTACTTTGACCTACTTACACTTGTTGATCTGTTTTTGATTGCATGTGGTTGTGCAGTAGCATGTTCATTTTTGTTTTTTTTTCTTCTGAAACTGCTTTTGTCGTTGACAGATGTACCGTCTGAGGTGGACAGTTACCACAGCCTGTTCCCCCTCGAGCCCCTCCCCCCACCAAACCGCATGCAGAAGACCAGCAACTTCAGCTACATCACTTCCTGCTACAAGGCGGTCAACAGCAAGGATGACCTGCCCTACTGCCTGAGAAGGATACATGGTAAAACAGAAGCACGGTGAAGTTGTTTCAAAGAAGCACAACACAGGTGTTGCACAACTAAAATAGCCACTGTGACAAATGATGGAGTCATTTATTGACTGTTAAGATAGCTTAATTTACTAAGTGAACAAGCAGCTAGCTGGCTGAGATGAATAGTCTTTCCTTTTTGTTTTCTTTTTCTTTATTTTTAGCCATTCTAGTGAAGTAATCTCTTTCTTTCCCTTCTTTTTTTGACACTGAAATCATGTTTTATTAACAGAAACATGGCAACAAGTGCAAGCCCCGTCTTTTTCAATATAGAAGTGGCTGAAAACACAGGATTAGGCCTTAACACAGATAGAATATTTAACTAAATTCAATTTATTTAATCTATGTAACTGAAATTTAGTGAAGTAGAAAGTAACATATCGTCGCTGTCCAGTGAAAACCATTTACCTCCAAAATGTCAACATTTCATGAGCTTAGAAAAACAGCCACGGTTTTAGCTTTGTGGCCGTGTATGTTTTAGATCCAGTGGCTTAATAAATCTTTTGTTTGGCTTAAGAAATATGAATATTTTTTCAGCTCATACAGGAACACTCTTTACAGTTTTATCAAAAAATTCAAAATTACCAATGAAGAAAATTGTCAATGCAAAAGTCAGGTACTCTTCAAGGATGGGGCCAAAAATTAGGTGAGCACAAAACACTGACTGTCAAACTTTGACTCAACTGAGTCATCAAAGAGTTAAAACAATAAGGCACAGGTGTGCTACTTAAAAAGCAACCAATCAGGAGGTCATGTGACTGAGTCATCTGACACACTAATGCTGCCACTTAAAAAAAAAAACGCCCATGAGACATAATGGAAACGTACAAAAATGTACGCTTTATACTATAACGGCAAAACCCACAAATTTGGAGATAACAGGTTTTCACAGGACAGTGGCGATAGGCAAGTCAACAAGTAGAGCAGAAGTAACCAAAGTGACATTTTCGGAAACTATATATGTGGAGCGACTGAAACAGCATTTGAAATAAGTTATTTGCAGAATTGCAGGAAACACTCATTTGAAACAGGTGTTTTCCCTCTGTGAAATAATTGTTAATTTTCGTTGTAACATAAAATTAGATAAGCCCTCAACTGTCCGACTGTCACGCATCAACACTGAATTTCCCCTTTAAAAGAAAATGCTGTTGTGGTGAAAAACATAAACTTCATTACAGCAATTACTTGTCGGTGCAGGGCATGATTTTTGTTTGTGTAACACCTCTCAAGACAAAGTCACAGAGTGCTTCGCAAAGCAAGTAAAGAACATAAAACATACCATAAAAACACATAAAACGTAGCAATAAAAAGAATAAAAGAACTAAACAAACCCCATAAAAACTCATTTAAAATCACTAAATCCATAACAAGCAATGAAACTGAAGTCGGATGAAATCAGGTGAGGCAACACGATAAAAGTGCGTTTTAAGTATAGTTTTCAAAGAAGATGCTGGCCCCTTTGACACGGCCTGTTCAAAGCAGGAATCTTGCACCTTTACTCCGCCTTGCCATCTGTTTAAAAGGTGCGTGGGCAGAATGGGAGGGTCAGTTTTGTTCCGCTTCTGATTCCCCAATGGAGATATTAAAAGAGCCAGATCGACATCCGTGAAAAAGGGTAAGCGGATGTGGTGGATCAGGACACTGCTTAGCCAAGTTACAGTGCGTTACAGAGCAGAGAGAAACGAGTAGACATTTTATACAACACTGACGCAGAGCTGTTTGCACTAAGTAGACACACACACAGGCAGGAGAAGATAAATCCTCCTCACAGATCATCATACAAGTCGATCTTTTTAATTTATCTGTAGCAGGAGAAGCGACCAATTATAATCAAGCAGAATAACCTGTTGATCAGTGCGCTGGTGTGCTGTGTCATGCCTCTTTTGATTGCGCAATGCCGGCTTGCTGTGTAAAAGGACGCTTGCAGCGGTTTATGACGGCGGTGCTTGCGTTAGTATAAATACACAAAGCCAGCTTAAAGGTGAGCCCTATTGTGGTGATATTATGGGATCTCTGTGTAAAAAGGGCTACTGACTCAGCCTGCCATATTTCCTCTGTATATCATTCCAGCATCATAGGGCTCTTAATGTTTGATTCCTCGCTTCCATTACAATGAACATGAAACGCACGTGTTTGTGGGGCAGCTGTTATCGTATTTACAAATGGCACAGGATGTAGTTAGTGTAGTAGATAATAATGTAACATGTTTATCTTCATTTCTAATTGCCTGAATGTTTGATGTGTATCTGTAAAATGTTTCCAGGTTTCCGCCTTGTTAACACCAAGTGCATGATGTTGGTGGACATGTGGAAGAAGATTCAGCATTCAAACTCGGTAACACTGAGGGAGGTCTTCACCACAAAGGCCTTTGGAGACCACTGTGAGTGTGTATTTTGTACACACTTCCATGTTTGTGTTTTCTGGATGTGGTTAATTTGTCTTGCTTCTACATAACCCAGACATAAAACTGATCTGCTCCATAATTTTACTGATTGTGGTGTTTAACCAAATGCTTAAATATAAGGGGAAGGGATTACTTGTTGCTGCACATTTGCAACTGTGCTCTATTTAAGGAGGATAATTGTCATCAAGTTTTCTTTTCTTAGTTCTCAAAAATTAGCAGGTGCAATAAAGCACTCAATTGGCTAATAGAGAAACGCATAAGGGCAGAGCTCAAAATTAGCACCAACCATGCAAGTGGCTGCTAGATTTGCTTCACACATCAGCCACAAAAAAGCAATGGTTATCTATTGAGTAGCTGGCAAAATTTGAGCATTCACCAGCCACTTGGTAAGTCGACAAAAAGGTTAATTTGCACCCTGCTTTAGGAATCGTGAAGCAAGACAAAATGGCAATAGTCGAATGAAGAAAAGTAACCTGTTGTTAGACTGTCTTGACTCGCTGATTGTTTAGTTTTCTAACTGCTTCCTTTTCCATCTTTTTGCCGTAGCGTTGGTGTTCTCCTATGACTTCCATGCGGGTGCAGAAACCATGTTCAGCAGACACTTCAATGACCCAGCAGCAGATTCGTACTTTACCAAGAGGAAGTGGGGTGAGTTGGTCTTCCCTCCCTTCCTCCTTCACATCGAAATAGACCCTGAACCATCACCTCAGACGCCCCTCTGCTTGACACCACTTCACACATTTTGAGTTTGTTTACTCATTTGCTAATGAGGTCATAGGCCTAGATCTATTTGGGTGTGTGTTTTTTCGCGTTTGCATTGCATGCGGTCGTGCTCACATGTGACATTTGATGGCAAAGAATATTGTGTGAAAATGCACTCAGTTGAGTTTGAAAGAAACGACTTTCCCCGGAAGTTCATAGGTCTAAACTGCTCTCATAGATGTCTTAAAGCGCTGCAGAAGGTTCAAGTGTTTGTCGTGCCCTAGTTTTGACAGTTAACATATGTGTGTCTTTGCAAGAGTGACATGGGGACCTGGAGGAAACTGTGGCTGAAACTGATCCTAGGGCAGGTGCTGTATGGCGTACCTACAGGAATGCAGACAGAGGAAGCAAAACCATTCAGACTCCGGGCCTCTGTTTAGTCTGTAGCAAACACTGGTAATAAACCATGATGGATAAATTGTACACAGGGCTCCTACGCAGTCTGGAATTTGATTTTATTAACTTCCAGGTCTGGATACATATGGGGGAAAAAGTATTTTTCAGTTTTCAAGTCAGGAGCAGGCAGGCAGCGTAGCGAAACAGAGTGCGGGTCAGAATGAGTTTGATGCTGAGAGAAATTCGAGAAGTGTAACGTGTGACGTACATTCCTGCACAGAGCTGACTGTACGTAATTGCTTGCAAAACACTTCCGCCTTAAGTACTTTATAACTGAAACAAATAGTCCAGAACTAAATTAGTTTAAAAGAAAATCTGGCAAAGTGTTTGAATTGTTTGTTTACACAGCATTACAAATAACCAAATATTAAGTCTGTCTGAAATTTTGAGTTCTGCAGTGATGTAGCTCCCAGAAAAGTAAATAGACTACCTTTTCTGCAGAAGGAAACCTTGACGCTGCTTTTATTGGTGTTTCCATGGACACAGAGAACAAGCAAGGCTGCACAGATGCCATAAAGCTTAAATTGTTTAGCCCAACTTTTTAACTAATTTCTGCATGAGTTATTTTACAGAAGAGACTAAAAATATGGGGAATAATAATTTCTGTATTTACTATGTTAAGGCACAGTAATACAAGTTTCAGAAATGTTGAAAAGTGGAGTAACGTCCACCTACCTGTGTAGAACTGATCAATTTGTTTGAGCTGCAGTACCTTGTCTCTGACTGCTGTTGTCTGATGCCTTATTATTACCAGAAGACAGAGTGTAAAAAACATGATAACAGTTAGAGGTGCCACAACTTTGATATAAAATCGAAAATTGATTGAAATGAGTGCAATCAAAGGCAGAATTGCACTTCTCAGAGCATTTGCTGTCTGAAGAAAATTGAAAAAAATCGAATCATGACCTTAAGTAATATTGAATTGTGGATTTGAAGAATTGTGACACCTCTTGTTGGATTTTCAAACCATTTATTTGCAAAATAAACTTAGCAAGGATTTTTAGATTGAAAATGTACAGGAACTCTGTCTATAAAACTGCCCAGGGAAACAAAAAAAAAAAAAAAACCTTTTAAAAGAACTGGATCATGTAGAGCTCGGCCTTAATTGAAACAAACTTTTTGGCCGTCTCTCATGCTTTCAATGTGACATTGTGGCTTCTGTTGTGCAGTACACACCCAAACACTGACTGTCATCGTGTAACTGTTGTTTCCCAACCTTATGTTTGTGATAAGCATCACAGAGTATTACAAGTAAACTGAGGGGGAACATGATTTCTGTGACTAGTGAACTGAATTTGCCCTTGGTTATTCTGTTTACACAAAACAAAAGAGAATCAGCATGAATGAATTTGACGTAACTTCAGACTACACTAAATATTTAAAAAATGTCACATTGGCAAAAATGAGTTTCTGACTCAGGAAAGTTGGAAAAACAATAAAATTCCCCCAAACTGTATTTCTGAATGTGTATGATTTGGGTTAAAAGATAGTTCAGACTATTACATGTGTTCTCCTTTTGATAATTAATGTAAAAACTTTATGTTTTTACTTTAATTCACTGAACCTCTCCTGAAACTGTTCTCTTTCCTTCCCTCCCACGAAAACCTCTGGCGTTATTCCTTGAAAAAGACTTTTACAATAATGTCAAATTTGTGTGAATTTCAGTTTTAACTAACTGTAAATGGAATATCTTTGGGTTTTAGACTGTTGGCCAGAGAAAATAAGTGATTTTTTGAAATTATGGTGTGTACTTTTCACCGTTTACCACCTGACATTAAAGACACCATTGATTCATTGAGAATATAATCAGCAGATTAATAGATAAGCGGCTAGGTAGACTGAAAATGACGTCTGACAGTTTTTCCTGACGTGAAGATTGCCAAGGAAGTTGGTGACAGTTTGAGGTTTAGTTCAGTGGTAATGTCTAACCCTTGCGGCTGCGTTTGTGTGATAAAGCATGTCTTCGCGTGCAGGACAACATGAGCCTCCCCCGCCACGGCAACACGCAGGTCTGCTCCCCGAGTCTTTGATCTGGGCCTACATTGTCCAGCTCAGCTCTGCCCTGCGCACCATCCACACTGCCGGCCTGGCCTGCCGTGTCATGGACCCCAGCAAGATTCTTATCACTGGCAAGACCAGGTACAAACTCACACAAACACCAAAACAGTCATTTCATCAGTCAGCTTGAGTCGATGAACGCTGCTGATTAGAACCTCTCACCTATAGCCATAAGTGCTCGCGTCCGGAGCTGCATGAATTTCAATTTCCAGTTCAGACGGTGTAGATATGACTGTTAGCAGAAAATGCATGAAAGCGGAAGAGTATTTTCAGTTCAGGCTTCCTTATTTTTTACAACCATGTGGTCGGTTTTGCACGCTCGACACACACATGCACACAGACCTCTGATAATGGTGTCTTATCTCTGCAGGTTACGGGTGAACTGTGTTGGGGTGTTTGATGTCTTAACTTTTGACAACAGTCAGACGAATCATCTTGCCCTCATGCCACAGTACCAGGTACTCCCTATGATGTAGTTTGTGGTCAATTACACATGAATATATATTAATAGAAGAAAACTTGTACAGCATGGCTGATGAAGAGAGTTCTTATCACCTCCACCATGTGTGGTTAAAGGAACAGTTCAGCACCAAATGAAGCATATAATTTTATTCATTCTAACCTGTAGTGCTTTTTATCTATGGAAAATGAATTTATCTATGGAACAATGTGTATGTTTGATTTTGTGGGGGACTGTCCCTTTGAACTCGTATCATGGCTTCATATCATTGATGTGTGTGTTTTTGTTGTGTAGCAAGCAGACCTAGTGTCGCTGGGCAAGGTGGTGCTGGCGTTGGCGTGTAACTCCCTCGCCGGGATTCAAAGGGAGAACCTGCAGAAGGCCATGGAGCTGGTGTCCATCAACTACTCTTCAGACCTCAAGAACCTCATTCTGTAAGAACGGGAGCGGGTGCAGCATGAAGTGTTGGTCATATCAGTCACCACCTGTAAAACTTGTCATAGAATCAACCTAATATTTGGGTCAGTGATCAAAGTATCTGTAGCTAACAGGAAAGTTTTGTTAACACCACATATCCACATGCTGTTGATTGAGTAAATCAGTCTCCAGACCTGTTGGCAACAAGGAACTTCCTTCACAACTTCCTGCCCCACGATATAGTCCCATGTTTGCATGGCAGCAGAGGTTGCCTTAACCCCTCAGACACGTCTTTCACTTGCATGTCTCACGCAACAGAAACACATCATTTTAGTCTCTGCAGGTGTCTACACCAGCTCTGTGCGTGACAGATGTAAGCGTGACCTGAAGCTTTTATTTAGACTTTTATTTTGATGATATGCACATAAATGGAAGGTTGATGCACAAAAATACACTGAAAATGTTTTTTAACCACATTTTATAACAGAAGCAAAGTAGTGTTTGATATTAAGACTCTGCTCCGGTTAAATTTTGTCATCTATCATTTTGATGGTCCAGGTTGTAAAAATTCTGTCATAATCTATTTTTAACTGTCATTTTAATTTTTTTAATGATAATGAGACATAGCCTAGCAACAGCTCCACAGCTCTTCTTCCAACAGCGCTCTCTGTCCCTCTCCTCCTGTGCTGTCAGGCGTGACGTGTGGATCTTCTCTCGTAAATAGTTCTTTGAACTTCTCCCTCCCTTTGCGGATTTCTAAAGCTTTTTACTTTAAATACAGTGAGGTTGTGATTTTTTGGCTAAAGATTTCTCTCTTTTGTACGGTTTAAGGTGATCTATCTGTCAAAAATTTCAGACTTTTTCCTTAATCATTAACAGAAAACAGTCAATGATGGTGTCGGTTAACCTGCGTGGCAGTCATCCGGTCTCATGCCTCTATTTTTGCGTAAATGATCTGTCTTATCTCACTGATGTCAGCGCAGGATATAACACTTATCTGTGAGGAAGTTTTGATTCACATCTGTATTAAGATAAAAATATAAGTCACCAGTCTAACAATAATATTTTTATTAATCAACAGCTCTCAGTGTAGGATAATAATCAAAGTTTAGGATGTAAAATATATTATTCAGCATGTTTTCAAACCGTTTCAGTGGCTCCAGCTGTCAGATAACTTAACTGCATATCTGATTGATGTCTGTTTCCTAGAACACAGATTGACACATCAGCCACCCACACCTCTTGTGTAGTTCATGATGGTACTAAAATTTCAAATGAAGTGCATTGCAGTGTGTGGTCACCACACGTCTCGCCGTAGACTTAGATAAAATTTCTGTGGAAAAAATGACAGCACTTTGTATACAGTGAGACAACAAGTAAAGCAGTGGATGTGATGTATTGATGCATTTATTGGAGGACAGAGTCGATATAGATTAATGAATGGAACAGTATGAGATAAGAGTATGTCTGAAGATTCACGTTACTTCTAACCAAGAAATCTTTGACGTCACACTGAAGAGGAGTCGAGACTTTACGTTTGTGCCTTGACAGGATGGATTTTTTTTCACAAAGTGTGCATGTATGACCTCCGAAGTTGGTTTGATTAATTCACTAAACTTCTTCATAATATGTTGTCACCCAAAACCTGTGTAAAGACTTCATTAATTTGGAGAAGTGTTTAAATACAGGAAATCCCGTTAGATATTAGGTACCCCAAGACTTTAACATGAGCGCTTTTATGATCGGTATGTCATAAATGTAAGGACACAGACAGCGAGCTGTGACTTCTTGGATTCATCCTCAGCTCAGATTTTAAAAAAATCTAGATATCGTTATTTATTTATGCTGTCGATTACAGTTCTTGGAAAGAAAGAAAATCGAAGTCGGACAAAATTGGAATTGGCAAGTCAGATGATACATATCACGATACAGGGGTTACGATTCAATATATTGTGATACTGTAAGCAAGGCGATATATTGCTTTCTTTTTTTAAACTGTCATCGTGTAAAGAACACAACACCATAAATATAATATTTGAATTAAAAACATTTTGTGCAGTGCGAAGAGGGACCCTAGATTAGAACATTGCTACACACATGAACCACTGACACAAATCTTTACGTGCGTTTGCAGTGTTTTGAGAATCAGTACAGTGTCATAAAACACAACATTTTGATACTTGATATTTTCAATATTTTCTTACACCACATGTGTCAAACTCAAGGCCCGCGGGCCAAATCCGGCCCACCAGCTCATTTTATGTGGCCCGCAAGAAGTTGCAAAAACATATAATTTGCATCATACAAGCCTAAACTGCATTTAGTAGCTAGAAGCACCTCATTAGGACATGCATATGTTTCGTTTTTGGCATCAAGGAGCTGCCACTGTAAATTTCCTCCGTTTTCTCTCTCCTCCTGTCTCTGTCTGCACCGCTCTTACTGGACGCCTGCTGCCGCACTCACACAAAACAAGCGCTCCCTCCTCCCTCTCCTGTGTCTCCTCGTCATTTCATCAGAACTGACCGAGATGAAAATAGCGACAGGACAGAAGTGACATTGTACTGTGTCGCA
>JAJHUR010123599.1:0-14575 GCA_027495735.1 Lutjanus campechanus | reverse complement strand
GGACACTTGGATTACACCACACGAGCAGGATGGAGAATTTTTGTGTTTGTTTAGTGTGCTATTTTTAACGTTTTATCGATGGTCACAAGTCACTGCCATTGTACTGGACGAGGCTGCTACCCTGTTCCTCCTAAAACTCCAGGACTGTTTTGGAAATTGAAGATTTTCATCTACCATCACATCCACAGGGTGGTGAGTATATAATACGTGGGTTAATCCTGGAAAGTGGAATGTCGCTTTAAAATGTGTTGACATTTTAGAGAAAGTAATTTTCTCATAATTGCATAATTGCAGATAATTATTTACAGACCTGCAACCCAACTGCCATATGTTAATTTTTTATGAAACACCCGCCCAATCCACCTGCTCACAGGTATAACCGCAACCCACACATCTGTACTGCACTGTCTTCTAAATTTGTTAATTTTGCGATTAAAAATGTTTCAGTCAATGCTGATGATGTTCAGGTGCAACTTTTGCCAGATGACACCCGCCTGTATAAACCAGATTTATCACACAGATGCATTAACCTGATCAGATTCAGACTACTGTATGAAGCTGAATTTATTACTCTGAGTCAGGGGTTACACTGCACATGGCTACGTTTTTCAGTAAGAAATAATCATTATCATTTTTTAAAAATACAAAATTTAAAGCTTTATTTAAAACTTACCATGTCTAAGATGGCATAGAGCGACATCTCAAGGCGCACGAATGTATGATCTTGGTGGTATATAACAGGCCGGGTCAAGGTGTACAGGTCGTTGTTTTTCGTCAGGTTCAGGTAGTTTAAAAGGTCCTGATAACCCCATTGACGCTCTGAGGACTTTCCACCTGGAAGAACATCAAGACAAATTTTCTATCAGAGAGTTTATTCATTATGCTTCCCCCATGCTTCTGTTTTTGCTTTTAAAGTGGAAGTTAAGAGCCCTGCTGTCTGCCTGGACATCAGATTTACACCAGCTCACAAATATCTGCAATAATATCCACCATGACTGTGGTCACTGAAAGGCCATTATGAGATGGGCGTGAGCAGGGTTTTTATCTCATTAGTCCACTAATGATTTTAAAATATGAACATTTTTGCTGTCATTTAAGTTTAAACAGGACTCTCAGATCTTACATCGGGCCTCATGCTGCAACATGCTCTTAAGTTGTCTCCTATATTTTCTCTTAATTGTTTGTTAAGAGAACAAAAATAAGACATGTCATCTCCAGATGTACGAAACGTTGTTAACCACCCAAATCTGCTCTTGCTCAGGTCTGCTGGATGATGAATCTGACTCGATCATAAACTGGAGGGGTGTGGCACATTGTTTGTTATTAGCATAAGTAAGGCCCCCTAATGAATATAAGAAGACATTTAGAAATGAAGAGAGAGAATGACAGAAATAAAATATATATATTAAAAAAGTATAAGACTTAAACTGAAACAAAGTTTCATCTTTTTTTTAAATCAAAAGGTTGGTGTTGAAGGACATTTTTCCCCCAACTAAATATATATATATATTGAAACCAACCTGTGAAGCCAAAGGCAAATTTCCACATTTGTGGACAATAAAGATGATTATGATTATGATTATAAATTCAGTCTTATTTTTACCAGTCTTATAACTTTAATTACATTATGTCAGTTATATGGACGTCCTCAAAGTACTTATTTTTTCTGACCAACAGCCTAAAATGTTTAAATTATTGAACATAAGATGATATGAAATAGAAAAAAGCAGCAAATTTGTGAGGCAGGACATAGATGTGGACTTTTTGTAAACTTAATATTTAAGCATAATTAAAACAAATATCTAAATATTTTTTAAACTTGTTTCCTTGCATTGGACAAACAATTTGTGGGCTGTAAAGACAGGATATTTTTCTCTTATCTTGGTAAGAGCGCTCCCGACGACTCGCAAAACTTACCTAAAAATAAGAAACACTGGTGAATCCCAGAAATCAATGGGTACAAACAAAGAGAAGAAGAGAAAAGAAAATTTGTTCATAAACGGTTTCTTGCATGAAGCCCATTGAAAAGGCCAGAACATTATTTTCTACTGAACTCGACCCAGGGCCACACAGGAACGATAATTCAAGCCAGAATGTTAACATGAGCCCAGTACGATCCAAATGAATTCACAACAAACCACGTTTAATTTGTTGACCCACTATTTCTGTTTACTGTTTATACCAGTAACATATCAAGTTTTATTACTACAAACTGCTCCAAAAAACATCCAAAATAGTAATTTTCAGTGTGAATTCAAGTATCTGTTCCCTGTACGTACGTTTGTCAGACCTGTGGTGGCGGGACATCTGTTGATCATGGAGAAGTTTTGGTGTCTTCTTGAGCTCTGAGTGACTGGAGGTTCTCCCACCTGACATAAAAAAGTATACAGAACTTTATATTCAATATATTATTGCACAAATGAGTGCGACTGATGACATGATGGTGATGACAGACACAGAGACAGATATTATCTGTTTAAAGAGACAACCCAAATCAAAAATACATATTTTTCCCTTCTGGTCTGCAGGGCTATTTATTATGGGTTGTGCATCTCAGTGACTGAGACAGATTCGATTTGCATCTTGATAGATGTTCAATGATACGATGCATCTTAATGATCCAGTATGATATGATTCAGCTCTGTCACGATGCAATACAATATGATGCAACGTGTGAATCTTTAGATTGTTAATCTATTAATGCTATATTTAAAAGTTACTATTGGTTGCAAGAATAAAGTCTGATAGTTTTACTAAATCCAGTAAGAGGAGGGACAGAAAGACGGAGACATTACAGTGGTGTTAAACATCTTATTATGAATCTCATTTGTAAATGAGACACTTCAGACTACATGAAAATCTGTGAACATTACTTGAGTTTACAATCCTTTTTGCAGTAAGATGATCTGCTGCTCTGTTTCATATGAAGAGTGATGTGGTTTTGATTGAATTAGACTGTGTAGAGGAAGTGGGGTGGGGTGGTGATGTCATTTGGTGCCAGACCAGGATTTGACTTTTAGAAAGAGTTCCCACCCACACATGAAACCCTCTTTTTATAGCATCAAATAACTCCAATCTGATCAGAAAGGGGGTGATCGAGATGTTTGCGCCACTTATACAGAGCTGTCATGTTTTTTGTCAATGGTTTCAATGGTATCAGCAGTTTAAACTGATTTTGAGATTCCATACTTGACCTTCCTAAGTCTCCGCCCCTTCCTAAGCTGAACAAGCTTGGTACCCTGCGGAACCTCAGTCAGCTTTTTCTCATCCTGTTTCCACTTAGATATGCTGTGTGCTGGCTCATCTATGTTGGGGGACCTGTAAAAGAGTCACATCTTAAGTTAGCTAATGTTTGCAAAACACTGCTAATCAACATTGATCATTTGCTAACGAGGTAGGCAGGGTTTTGTTAAAATTTGCTAACTTAAGAGAGCAAAACAGTTGTCTGAGGAAGCAAGCTTGTTAAACTGTTATTGCAAAAAGGGGCGGGACTTATGAAAGGTCAATTAAGGCTACAGGAATAAATATTCATACATATAGAGATGGTGCATTTCTTAAATGTTTGTGTCCTGTACATACTTTCATCAGAGCTCTGATTTAACTTCTGTCGATCATCAAGAAGCTCTGAGTGATTGGAGGCACTTCCACCTGGCAGAACAGAGTATACAGGTCTTTACATTCAACATAATTTCCATGCACACACACGTATTTTTTTTCTGGTTTTCCAGGACCAGGTACTTATTTTGGTATCACGTTTGTGCAAGCTGAGCTGATACTAAAAGGTGATGACTTTTGACATTTAAAAAAACCTTTACTAGACAATAAAGAAAACTCAAAGCAAACTCATAACCCCATAATTAGAAAAGAAGCAAGAAAACCAAACAAAACAAACAAATAATGACCCTAAAACAACACTATTGACAAATTAAAAGGAAAGCAACACTTCTCCTCTCTCCTCAGCAGAGCACTACAGTACTGTTCTGACATAATGACACGGTTTTGAAGCATGAATTAAATGTTTTGGGTGAGTTACCATCTTTTGCACACATGCAATAGAGAGTGTCCCATTAAACAGTTCTTTTAACATCCTAAAGCATGAGGGGTTGTTAAATGGTCTGCAACAACTGAAGAGGAGAGCAACTCAGGAGATGAGCCAACTGAACTACTACTATCCAACTAAAATTAATGAACAGTAAGAACAATCAATACAATAATAATTTTATCAGCATGGATCGAACAGCTTACCTGTGAGGAGGAGCAAAACGAGGAAACCTGCAAACATCATGAGTGCGAGAAATCTGCACAGTTCATGAGCATCTCTGTCCTCTCTGTGTTATCTGGACGTCTGTGTTGCAGTAATAATATGCTGACTCATATTGGAAGTGGGCAGGGCATATAAAGCAACAAAGCTGCCAACATCCTCTGCACTTAGTCACCCACGGGCAGATCGATCTGCTATCAAATGGGGCAGTTCGCCTCTCGCTTCCACTCTCATGGCTGTTTACTTCCCCATGTAAATTAGATCAGTGTGGGAGCTGCACCTGAAAGGAGTCTCATGTCAAGCATGAACAAACAAACTACAGTTTACTTTAATTACAATAATTATACAGATAATCTCAAGTGTGACCGGACACAGTTCATTTCTTGCTCTCTTTTGCCACCAAACATTATGTGTTTCACAAATACTGCTTTTAATAGCCTACGGTTGTGAAATGGAAGGAGCCACTAGCTCTGGAAATATTTTCCCCATATAAAATCAATCTGCTAAATAATTTAAAGCGTTACTCTACTCTGTGAGAATAACCCATTCAGTATGTACTCACCACTATGCCGATGTGATGATAAAGATCTTCAGTTCACCAAACAATCCTGGAGTTTTAGGAGAAACAGGGTAGCAGCCTCATCCAGTACAATGGCAGTGAACGGTGACCACGGATAAAACGTTAAAAATAGCACACAAAACAAACAAAAAATGTCTCCATCCTGCTTGTGTGGTGTAATCCAAGTGTCTGCAAGCCGCGACATTAAAAATTAACCGCAAAAGACGCCTTTTTCGCCATGTTTTTAGCAGAAATATCAGCTGTTGCACGTAGCCGGTAAGATGTAAACATGGCGTCGGTCTTGCGAGACTTCCGCACGTGCGTCCATTAAGATATATACGAAGTCTCGCGAGATCGACGCCATGTTTACAGTCTGGACATGCTGGGCAGTCTGGAGGAGAGGCCGCCTCTTCATGGTTATCTGTGGAATAAAGTTTAGGTGTCAGATGTTTGATCTTACAAGTCCTGCACATTTGAGAAAGGCCAAACTACAACAACCATACACTACACTGTAGCTTGCAGCGTCAATCTGCTAAAGCTGAACAAACACTGTATGATTTCAGAAATGTTGCTTAATTACAACTCCTACTGTATGAGTAAATCATCTGCAATGTAAAGGCAAAGCTAATGATTTATGTTCTCACGCTCGAGCCTTGACCTGAGTGCTCCCTCTGTACATGTGCTACGACAAGGAACTCTGATATTTTGTTGATTTTGGAGGCCACCGTAAACAAAAGTGGTAGTGTTTTCTCCAGCATAACGTCAACTGTGACTTTGTCTGGGAAAATCTCATCTGACATGAAGGAGAATCAGACCAGGTGGCAGACATTAAGATGAACTATATAGAAATAATGTGTGAGAGCATGAGCGTGCATTTACACTTACATTTCTTCAATAGTTACCATCTGGCTTCCATAAAACTTCATTAGGAAGTGAAACAGTGTTAATACCACAGAAGTCATCTGGATTCCACTGAATCTGGTGATTATACCAGAACTGCAGAGGCAAACAAGGGGGAGAATGACCAGAAAAAAAGATGTCATTTAAAGGAAAGAAATCCAAACATCAGGAATGAATGTCTGGTCAATCTCTCTCTCCATAAACAAGCAAAGAAACATGCAAGAAAATATGTCCAGTCAGAGAATACGACTGCCATCAAACAATTACATCAATATTACCTCTCAAAGGCTGCAAAATGCACTTTAAATCCAGCTCTACCAACAGCCAGTCAGCATTAGAGGTAGAATCAGGTAGAAAAATCACAAACAAACTTTTTTATTTTTAAATAAATAAATATTTTTTAAACTTATTTGTCTTAAACAGAAATAAATATACTGATTTCTGTGCTTTAAATTATAACATCAGGACCTTTATTGTATGTTTGTGTAGTTATCCACTGCTTCTTGAATATATTAATTTTTTATCAGGTATCAGTCCGCTGTAAACATCAGCTCAGAAACATCTGCAATAATATCCGGTGCCTGTGGTCACAGATGGAAGTTGTATCAGCTCTTTGACTCGACCACTAAATGATTTTCACGCCCCTCTGAGTCTAAATTTGATCTCCATTTTAAATCCATTTGCTATATATACCATCAAATAAAAATTAAGGTGAGCAGCTCTCACAGCCGTGTCTGAAAACCTGGTTCAGCTTCACAGCTGTTTGCAGCAGTGTTGCACATTAATGAAGTAACAGTTATTGATCTGTACTTTATTTCATTCAGCTCAAGTCATGCAGTTAGATTTGAGTTTTTTGTCCAGATTGACATTTCTGCCTATATCTTTAAAGATTTTATAATAACTATCATTAATAAATGGTAAATTGATTAAGTTAATAGTTGATGCTTATATGCTTGTAACTTTATAATGGCCATCCAAATAACATTAATACATGCACTACACAGTAATTATAACTGATCACAAAGTATTATAAACATCAGTTGCAACTTTATGATGCACCACACAGTATTTATAACCAGCTACAAAGTAACATAAATAACAGTCGCAACTTTTTAATTTCCACCTAAATAATGTTCATAGATGTATTTATTATTACAGTATTTATTAAACATTTACATTGTTTTATTAACATCTGTTGCAACTTTACAATGGTCATCCATTCAGTCATATAATCGTTAACAAGTACTTAATATAGTCTGTAAAATGTTATAAAGCATGCAACAATAAACTGTTAGTTTATTAACTTAACCAGAGTGTAACTGTGATTGTTTCTCATCAGCTATAAGTGATTCTATACATAATTTATAAACTAATGGAAACTAGGAAACTAACTAATGTAACTCCAGGTGTGAACACACGCATATGTTAATGTATCCATGTCAGATGTCTCATGTACCTGCATGCATGTCTTTAATTGTTGTTGCTGTGCTGTTCAGACTGATTTATGTATTTTATATACTGTGCATGCTTCTATATCCATGCTGCTCTGCATGTTTTAGTGTCTAACAGTAGTTTTAGTGTCTTTATTTCTTTTTCATGCATTTGTTTTGCATGTGTTGTTTCTGTGTTGCATGTTTTAACTTGGCAATGTAGTATATGGGTGTCATGGATGATGTTTCTAGTAGCATTAATGTTATTTCCATTATTGTTCTGCATGCTTATCAATGATTAATTTGTACTTCTGCAGATGAACTGCAGATGAAAAACTGCAGCACATTTACAGTGATGTTTAGTCATGTGAACTGTTTGCTGCAATGCTCCACATTGAAAAGATAGTGATTAAAAACACACCAGTCACTATGACATAACAAATGAAGAAAATTTTGTTGAATGTTTGAGCCACTCTGGTCCAGTAGCCGGGCTTCCCCTCTCCCTCCCTGCTGTTGAAGACCATAGACAGTGTTTTCTCCATCTGCCTCAGATCCTCCGAGATCTTCTCCAAAGCCGGGGACTCCTCCGTCAGTTTGGTGCTGCTACCCTGCAGAAGTGGTTTCGTGGAGGGGTAATTAATGGACCATACAAGATTGCAAGCTGCCACATTTGACATTCTGGTTTTCATGTCCATTATTATTCATATAAAAGGGTCGGTTCATCCAGATCGTTCTCACTTGCCTCCTTGCAGCCTCCCTCCCAATGCAATGAGGATGAATGGAATTTCCCACATCTGATAACTGTGCCCTCTGCGGTTTATGGGGTTGGTGATGGGTAGGCATCACAGAGTAATTTGACAGGGGGACACATACTGACGGAGACACTGATTTCGACACAACACCGGTTGTTTTTGCCACAGCAGCACAACAATAATACCACTTGGAAACGCAGTGGGGCTGAAAAGTTGTGTGTTTCCACTTTTAATTTGGGTGAACCGACCCTTCAAAGTGTGACTGAGTTCTAACCTCTTTGGCCACTGACAGCAGCTCAGACGGAGTTTCATCAGCAGACACATCACAGACACAAACACAGGGAGCCCACTTCTTCTCGTCTGAAAGGATATGTTCGATACAAAGATGGTTGTAGCATATTTAGAATTATATGATCAACAGTCTGTATTAGAAGTTGTAAATGTGTCTGTGAGTAGTCAAATCATAAACAAAAGGTTTATAGCATTATAGCAGTGAAATATAATAACAGCAGGGCTGGGCGATTCATCTAATTTCAATTTCAATTACAATTTTGGCTTCCCATGATCATAAAAGCAAGTTAATTGAAATAAAATGATTACTATGCTGTATGCTGTGGTGGCATGTTGTGTTTTGTCTTGTGGTGTCAGTGCAGTGCACCCTTCCTTTCCAGCCAGTTTCAGTTTGCAGCTCATGTTGATTGAATTTAGGTTAAACTGACACAGCAGGACAGGATGCTGTTGAATTACTTGTTTGTTGCAAGCAAACACTTTTTACAGCGCTGACACAGAGCTGCACGAAGCAGACACATGCAGATCGTAACACAAGGTGATCTTTTTAACTTCTCTCTTGCAGAGAAGCAACAGCCCGTTTAATCCAGGAACACATAAAAAGCTTTGTGTTATAAATCCATGACGTTATCAGCTCCATGTAAGATTATAAACAAGGTAAACGGTGACCGGTGCCCTGTTATGTTGTGTCACACCTCTTTTGATTCTGTGATGCAGGCTCACTGTGTAAGAGGACACACTGCACAACATAGTTGGTGATGTTTATTTTTATTTATTTCCCACATATTATTTGTTTTACTTATTTATTTTTCACCTATTATTTATTTTCATTTATTTCTTGTTTGTCAGTTCAAAGTCACTGTGTTAAAAAAAGTTTGATAAATGCATGCAATGTTCCCAAATCAATTAATTATCATGTTAAATAATACTGATTTCAATATCAATCAAAATAATCATGATTATGATTTTTGCTCTAATCTAACAGCCATGCAAACTGAACAACCATGGAAGATTTAGTTGAGATTCAGAGATTTGTAGAATCTCTGTTTTTCTCATTAAAACAGCTTGCAGAGTGCTTAGTGCTCACATGTTTCCAGTATAACAGGCAGCTAAGGAGAAACTTGTTGCAGGTGTTAACAGTAGCTCTTTGCGTTACTGGTTTGAAAAGATGTTTGTGGGGATGTTGCGCGAGTGGAAGAGGAGTGATATGAAGCCCCTTCTACTGGCCAAAACAAACACAATGCAATTGTGTTGTCAACCAGACAGCTCTGATCCTCCTATAAAATATTATTTCACTTTGCATGTCCAGGTACAGCTCCAACCAGGGACAGGCTCCAAAAAACTGGGACTGACCTAGGAAAACAGGGATGTCTGGTCACAATAAGCTAAAAGGATTTAGAGGGAAGAGTGGACTGTGGCAAAAACAGCCTGCGAGACCAGTGGAGACCAGTTTGATGGCAAGAAATAGGTACCATGGTGGTTTTCTTACTGGGTTTGGCTTTTAGCTGCTGAGCCTGGTTTTGTAGACTGCTTATGGCAGCTAACAGTTAGCTATCTGTCCATCAGGAAAGCTGTAATTAAATCACAGAGAGTTGGACATCGGGGGGAAACCAGGGGAAATTTAAAAAATATGATCCAGGATCAATATAAATAAAAACTTCTGACTTCATGGGAACTTTAATCTCACCTCTGAAACAGTTGTGGAAGCTGATTTTGCCTCGCTTGCCTTCACAGTCTTCACTCAGGCTTTGGTCTTTTTCTGCCTTGTTGCCTTTCGAGTCTTTCCCCATCAGATACATCACAAAAACCGTCTCCAGGAGGCTCAGCATCATCAAACCAAAAATCCCAACGCAGTAGACAGCTGAAGTAGGAAAGCATCATCATTAATGTGGACAGATAACGACACATTCAGTATGTGCTGTTCCTGCTCATACAAAGTGTAGTCGACAAAAAGCAAGACTCTGATACCTATAAGTGGAGCCCTGTCTGATGAGGAAGGCAGAATTTCATTCAGAATCAGTTGCATCACTGTGACGGCGAGCAGCACAGTGATTTTAAAGCTTAGCTTCTCGCCCCCGCCGTCTGAAATCATGAAGGAGGCCAAGTCCAGACACAAGAAGAAGAGGACGGGCAGCAAGAAGTTGACAATGTAGAGGACAGACCGCCTCTTCATGGTGATCTGTGGAAAAAAGGCTCATATACTTTTCACAAAGGAAACTATGTAGTACCCAGGTTGTGAACACAAGGTACCGAAACCGTCCACTGTAAAATGTGTTTCATAAAATCTGTTCTCACAACTCGCCTACCACTTTCCCCAAAGTGAATACATTCTGGCCAGCAGGACCATAAACATGGTATCCACAGAGAAAAGAACAAGGTTTGAAGTTGCTAACACCCGACAGAACTTATTGTTGCTGACCGGCAAATGAATGAAACTTAGCCGTAGCTCTGCACCACTAAAAAATAAACAAATAAACTGACAACATAACCGGTCAGCTGTCTCAAAAAGGAATTTTTCCATTTATCTTGGCTTTTAAAGTGTCTATATAACATAACATTGTATGAAAAGACAATGTGAAAGGAGACTACAGACAATTATCACCTCAATCCGCAGCTCTCCTTGGTTTATGAAGCTTTATAGCAAGTTTCAGTTGTTCAATCCAAAACTTTACTTCTTTGGTTGTGATGGCCCCAGGTTGGTCCTAGGTTATAGCTATATAAGCTCTGCCCCACACTGGTATTTTATAGGCTCTTTCTCCCTTGGGATCACCTTTTCAGTATAGTTAAAGTATGACCCCAGTTCTAAAAAGTTGGGACATTGTTCAATTGCCTGTCATTGGGCGAGAGGCAGGATACACCCTGGACAAGTCTCCAGATCGTTTCAGGGCCGACAAATGGAGACAAACTACCATTCACGCTCACATTCACACTGATGGACAATTTAGAGTCACAAATTACCTAATTAACCTGCGTATTTTTTGCCAGAGTACCTGAACAGAAAACACACATACACATGGAAACTCTGCACAGAAAGGCTCTGCCCCAGCTTACCCACCGGCTGGGTGATTCAAACTCAGAACCTTCTGGCTGTGAGGCTCCAGTGCTAACCAGTGCACCACTATGCTGCCCTAGTGATAGGGACATTGCGTTAATAACAACAGAATTCAGTGATTTGCAAAAACTTTTTGAACTAATCAAACAAGTACGGTACAAAGACAAGATAAGTTCAAACTGATTAACTTTATTGTCTTTTGTAAATATACACTAATTCTGAATTTGAAGCCTGCAACATGTGCCAAAAAGGTTGGGACAGGAGCATGTTTACCACTGTGATACCTTTTCTTTTAACAACTACTATGAAGCCTCACTGTTATAACACATGTCTTGTGTCTTGTCATTGTCCTGCAGAAATAAGCAAGGACGTCTCTGAAAAAGACGTCTGGATGGCAGCATAATGTTTGTTGCACAGAACCATCTGGGAACTTGTTCATATAATCTCTTTAGAAAATGGCTAGCACTTTCAAGAAAACCCCTGGCAGGTGATCGGATGAACCATCTGTCATGTCTAACACGTGCTAATGTCAACCAGTCAGATCAATTCACCTAAATGAAGCCAGCCAGAAGAAGAGCAAAAACATCTTTTCCATCTGCGTTCTTTGCTCTTCTTTCAATGAAGAAATGCTCTCTAGTTCTAATATAATTGAGGCTTTCACATTTTCTATGCTAATCTCTTCACGAGCCGCCATTGTTTGTTCAAGACAAGTCGTTTCCACGGACACTTCTTGCTGTCGGCGCGCCTAAATCCATACCTGATCTTGCGAATCCAGCTGCCACACAAGGTCACATTAACGGGGCCTTCACAAAATGTGACAGTTACCCATGATGCCCTGGGCACGAACACACCCCCGTGCTGATTTTGGTTCTTTTCCTCCTGAGCCTAGAGGACACGATGTCCATGATTTCCAAAGAGAATCTGACACGTGGACTCCACAACACTTTGCGTCAGTCCAGCTCAGATAAACCTGGGCCACAGATATGTCTGCAGCATTTCTGGATGTGTTCCTGAGCCCATTTTTATATAACTGAATTTGATTTCTAATGCAGTTTTAATGCAGTGCTGCCTGAGGGGTCAAAGGTCACAGACATTCATTGTTGGTTTTCAGCCTTGCCCCTTGTGTGCAGAAATTTCTATGGACTCTCTGAATCTTGTGACAATATTACAGATTGTAGGTGGTTAAAATTTAAAAAAAACAATAAAGTTTAATAGAACATTGAACATTAAATGTATTGTCTTTAAACAGTCATTCTGTTTTTATTTACATTTTATACTGTCCAACCTTTTTTTAATTGTGCTCGCTTGTTTCATTTAGAATGAAACATTTTTGTTACATCTGTTAAACAAAATTACTTAATTAATTAATTAATCTCTTACACATGCTTCCCTAATTTACTGACTCAGACACAGACAACTCTCACATGATCACCCTCACAGCTCTCATCAGAGATACTTACAGTGTAAACGATCATGCTTTGGTTGTAGAGAAAACGGTTGTCAGTTTCAATGGAGCCTGACATGTTGATGAACAGCCACTCAGCCTGAGTCCGCATCAAGTCGCGAGACCACTCTGTCATCTTTGAAGCATTGAGGTAGGCATAAAGTTTTATTTCTTCATCTGAGTTAGTAGATAAAAACAACAGTGTGAAGTTTTTCAGCAAGTCAACAAAACAGGAATTTATGTGGTTTTATCTGCTGGTCTTTGCTAATGTAACAAGAAACATACACATTTTAGATGAATGTCTAGAAACTTTTAAACAGGTTACAGGCTCACCAGAGTATATGACAGACTTGAAGGAGAGGTTGCAGTGCTGAGTGTCAAAGGGGAAACTGTAAACCTGCATCCTGCAGGTGCTGACCACCACCTGGTCGTTCCGAAGTTCGACTACACCATAGGCGAAAATTTTAAGATAAGGACTCGGAGCGGCCTTGTCCTTCTCTGTCCTGTGTGAGAACAAAAAAGTTTTATGCTTCAAACTGAATTTCACATAGCATGTTGTCTATTATACCATAAAACATAAATCTACATAATCTAGATTTTTTCATTGGTCAAAGGTCAAGGTCACAGTGATCTCACTAATCACATTAACTCAAGAATTCATTCACTAATGATGACAAAATTACACACAAATATCTAATAATATAAAATGATGAGGTGGTGACATTTTACATTGAAAAGGTCAAAAGATGAACTTCACTGTGACATCATGATAACTGGTGGTGGTGGGGCCGGGTCGCTCAGCTTAAAGTGATATTCCATTTTCTGAGATTAAGCCATTCAGTATGTACTCACCACTAAACCGATGTGATGATAAGTGAAGATCTTCAGTTCACCAAACAGTCCTGGAGTTTTAGGAGAAACAGGGTAGCAGCCTCATCCAGTACAATGGCAGTGAACGGTGACCACGGATAAAACGTTAAAAATAGCACACAAAACAAACACAAAATGTCTCCATCCTGCTTGTGTGGTGTAATTCAAGTGTCCGCAAGCCGCGACATTAAAAATTAACCGCAAAAGACGCCATTTTCGCCATGTTTTTAGCAGAAATATCAGCTGTTGCACGTAGCCGGTAAGATGTAAACATGGCGTCTCGCGAGACTTCCGCACATGCGTCCATTAAGATATATACGAAGTCTGGCGAGATCGACGCCATGTTTACATCTTACCGGCTACGTGCAACAGCTGATATTTCTGCTAAAAACATGTCGAAAATGGCGTCTTTTGCAGTTAATTTTTGATGTCACGGCTCGCGGACACTTGGATTACACCACACAAGCAGGATGGAGGCATTTTGTGTTTGTTTTGTTTGCTATTTTTAACGTTTTATCCGTGGTCACCGTTCACTGCCATTGTACTAGATGAGGCTGCTACCCTATTTCTCCTAAAACTCCAGGATTGTTTGGTGAACTTAAGATCTTCACTTATCATCACATCAGTATAGTGGTGAGCATGGGCGCCGATTCCGTGGGTGCTTCGGGGTCGGAGCACCCACGGAGATTCCCGAGCACCCACGGAGATTGCGAGCACCCACGTGTGCCAGGCAGCCTACACTTGCCATTGATTTGCTAATGACCACTCCCCCGCTACCTATCAACGCATTGCGTTGCGTTGTGATGTGATTAATGAAAGAGTGAAGTAGCCTAGTTGCTGATGAGTTGGTAGGCTATGTTATTGTTTACCTATACTGACTTTCAGCACAGCAGACAGTTCCCGTCACACTTATAGGCCTATACGGGTACAGTATGCTATTCAGTCCAGGCTGTGGTGTTGGATTGTGGATTTTGTTTTTCCTTTATCTTCATCGGAGCCTTTTGCGTTAGGTTACATTG
>JAJHUR010123598.1:0-14308 GCA_027495735.1 Lutjanus campechanus | reverse complement strand
TTGTGAATTTCTCCAATTATTATGATATAACGTCCTTCTTTGTCAGTGAGTGATTTTTTGTGTAAAAAGGGTACACCCTTTCTAAATAGAATGGCTGCACCTCTTGCTTTGGATGAGAAGTTTGAATGATATATTTCCCCCCATCCACTTTGCTCTCAACCAGGTATGTGAGCTATTATTCAGGTGAGTCTCCTGCAGGAACATAATGTCTGAGGTCATCAACTTAAGGTGGGTCAGAACTTTCCCCCTCTTAACTGGATTATTTAACCCACAGACACTCCAGCTGGAAAATGTGAGACCTTTGCCCCCTCAGGTATTATTGTTTGCACTATCCTGCATCAGTAGTTCCCGACCAGCGCAGCTTACCCAGCATCACAACTGTCAATATGTATGGTCCCTGTCCCATCCACTTTTCAATATTAGCCCATATGAGATGGATATGCAGAAGTTTAGTATATTAATGAAGTGTTACTTTAGTTTTAATGCATTTGAGGGGAATTATTGATCATTTTTATTTTGCATCACTGCGCATCTCCATCTCAACATCACGACCAGTGTCAACCTAAATGGAATGGGACACTAACACATAGAAGAGACTTTTGCTTGTGAAAGTCTTAACAAGACAAAAAAAGGGACATGAAAGCTGTAAGAGGACAAATTGGATTAAACAAGGATGCATCAAGACAAAAAAGATGCAACAAGATTGTTTTTTTTAAATTACATAAAAGACATAAGAGGATGAAAACTTAGAGCAGTAGCCTTTTTTCCTTGGAGCTTCTGATTAATAGACACCCTGAGTAGCTCTCTGTGCTGGCAGGGTGAAATCTGTCTCACAGTATCTGTTGACAAGGAAGTCTTGACTCTTGTTTGTCAGACGACAGATGTAACATGATGGTACGGAGCCAGCAGACAGCTTTGTCATCCTTTGTAACATTACATAACATTCTATAAAAATATTATACATTATTAATGAAAACCCCCCAGTCGGCGGGGGGGGGTCTTTTGGGGGGAATGTCACTCTTGCCTGCATTCAAAACTTGAGAGCCCTGGAGTTTGTCACACCACAGAAACATGTGTTCTTAACCACCCAGACAAATTTGAATTATATATAAAAAAAACACTGAGTATATAAAATCAGATCTTAAAATCATGAAAAAATTAGCAGTTTTCTCTGCTCTGAAACACTGGTGGCGTGTCCGCTCTGCTGTCTCAGTGTCAAACACCACTATGACCTGAAAAAGACCTGAAACCAGACATGTTTGAGCCTCCAGAGCCAGAGGACGGTGGGTTTTCTTTTTCTGTGTCAGTTTGTTGGAACTGAGGGGAGCTGAAGGGAACTGCTGAACTGATTTGGACTGAGAGAGTCGCTGATGAGAAGCCGTGTAAAATGTCAATTAAACCAGAATGCAATGATTTGTGAATCCTTTTCGACTTCAACTGATCACAGTACAAGGACGGGATATTTAAGGTTTTTGTAAATATAAACTGAATTTGATCAAAAAAGTTGGGACAGGGGCAACAAAAGACTGAGAAAGTTGTGTAATGTTGGAACATTCAACAGGTAAACATGTTAACTGGTAACAGGTGACAGCATCATGACTGGTTATTAAAGGGGCGTCCTCGAAAGGCTCAGTCGTTCATGAGAAAGGATGGGACCACTTAAAAAACCGTGTGTGCAAATAGTCCAACATTTCTCAAAACAAAACTGCAGGGAATTAATGGATTTCACCGTCTACAATCCATGAAAGATCCAGAGAAATCTGGGCTCGAGCTCATCTGTGATCAGCTAACAAAGTGTGCTCTGGTCTATCAAGTCCACATTTTCAAGCTGTTTTTGGAAATCATGGACGTCGTGTCCTCCGGGCTGCAGAGGAGAAGAACCCTCCAGATTGTTACCGGCACTAACTTCAAAAGTCAGCACCTGTGATCTGTGAAAGCTCCGTTAATGCAAAAAGGTTTCAGAGCATCTTTTTCCAGGAATGTCCCAGTTTCAGAAGACGATACCAAGAGACATTCTGCACGTGCCACAACAGCCTGAAAGATGATTACAGGGCTGCTCGGGGTATTTTAGTGGCCATAAATCAATCACTCACCACAGTATTAATAATCAATGAGGCAAACATCATACTGACATGGTAACAACATGGTTAGAATGAAACGAAAGTCATATTTTTTGTTTCCTACATTGTTTCTTTCTTCTGGCAAATTATACAACTGTGACAGCTGGTTATTTATTTAAAAAGTTTCTGGAAACATGATCACAGTTAGTGAGCCATGAAATAAGCCACAAAATTAATATGTATATAAAATATATAAAAATATCTTAGAAACAAATTACCTGGAAAATCTGTAGTGTCAGATGAGCTCTAAATTAAAGAAAATAAAGAGCCACAACTAATCATTTGTTGTTGTTGTTTGTTGTTTGTAATTGGTTTTATAATGTCAGATTTGTCCTGTTAGGCGGTGACGAAAGACATAATTTGTCATTTTAGGTGTGAAGAAAAGAAAACAAGTCACAGCGGCAATACGAGCATAATTTATCCGGAGCTTTATTTTAATTATATCCAAGTTTAAAAAGAGCGTGTGAACCTACAGTCAGTAAACGAGTTAATCAACATGTCGGACACTTAAGTCGTCTTGCCTCATACTTAAGTATTTTTCACGATGCAAATCATTTATAAACCAGCTCATCGGTGACACAAAGAGAGAAAAACCATGTCGCTTTCAGTGTTTAATATAACACTACACATCTTTTATTTCCTCATTAGTTTGTATTTCCAGCCTGGAGTTTCACCAAACTCAAAAGTTTTTACCACCAAGTTCAAGTCCACTTCATTTTTTCCTCATTAATTAAAGGGATTTTCCCTAATATGCTTTTGTACTTTTTAATTTCCTGCTAGTTTACTTGTTGTTTGTGTTTGTTTTTACCACTGATTGACTGATGACTAAATGCGTCTGATTCTCGCGTTTTGAATTACACTCATTGTTCTAAATTGCCGATGACGCACTGAACGCACCTTGACGCACATCAAACTGCCCTGACGCCCCAACACTCCGGACTTGTTTCGACTTTGGAGCGTCTAATGTTGACCAGTTGATCTTTTTTCTGCTCCTGCAACACGAGTTTGGGGAAAGTTCAATTTAAAAAAAAAAGGATGGAAGAGAGGAGGGAGAGCTGATGAAGCTGTGAATACGGACAGATGTGCCGACTTGATATAAACTGTTTATGGTCAAGAAATATTACCTGAAACCTCTGCGGTTTTTTATTTTATCCAAGTCTGATTTGTGTAGTTTTAAATACTTAATTACTTCATGCAGATTAGTAATTAGGGAGGCAGCAGAAGAGGGACGGAGCGTGTGTGAAGTGCCGACTTTTTTTAAAATCATGACTCTTGATGTTACATTCCTGCGGTTTATAAATAACAGACTGAAATATCTGGCTCTGTGTCAGACAGACGCTCTGTGCGTCCTGTTAATTATCCTAAATTAAAGAAGATGAAACTGGGGCACCGTTTAGTCTTTATACAGACTGACCTGGAAAAAAAATGGTGCGGATTTTTCTCCTCAGAGAACAATATTTTATTTAAAAAAAAATAAACTATTAATAATAATGAGACTAAATAAATAAGTATAACAGTCTTTCACTGCTGGTTCTGTTGGAATTTTAAATCCAAAGCCTGTCGTGCGCCACAGAAATCAACTGGAGCCTTCAGTGCGTTTTGGCCTTAAGAGACGTTGTTTTAATGAGTAAGATACGTTTTGTTTAACCACAAACAGCATTCAGACTTCACAGAAACTGAATAAAACAAGTCTTGGTTCATCTTTACACTGGTTCAACACTTTGCAGCTCTGGTTTGGTTTGAAATAAATCCTCAATTCACGGTGATGAGGAGCGCGGAGAAGCTCTGCTGATTTTATAACTGAACAGGAGGACGCACACTTTTAATTAAATTTAAATCTAATTTAATTAGAAAATCTTTACATATGAAGAACGGCATTAAAACGCAAGTAACTGGCTCATAAGAATTTAATGTGGAGCACTGCACTGTAAAAAAAATTTTAAAAAAATAAATAAAGAAAACTGGAGGTGCTTGACATGACACTCACTGGTCTGCACGTGATGCTACAATAATAAAATGTATATTTTCTCAAACACAGCCTTTTGCAGCCTGTTTATTCACAAAGAAACTGAAACCTGAAATCAATAAACGAATCAATGACTTGGCCTCTGATGACATATTTTCTTTACTTGGTGTGAGTGATTCATCGGGGAAGTCCTATTAAGTGTGCTGTTAGCAGGGAGTTCCCTCATTAGAGGTTTTCAAATAAGTAGTCCAACAGTTTATTTTTAAACCTTCTTTCAGTTAATTAGATGGTTTTTATTTTTAATTCTAGATCTAAGTTCATCTTTAAACCTAGATTATATTTAAAATTTTAAACTCAACATTAAACCTGGTCAAACAACCAGAATCTTGTTTAACAAGAGAGTTTGTTTGTCCTCTGATTTGTCACAAAACTCAGAGTTTCATTCCCTTCTTCCTCCCAGAATTCTCCTGATTTTTGGCCATTTTTCACTATTCTACAAGCCTCCTGTTTCCACTCATTAACTGAGAATGAATAAAACGTCAGAACATTTCTTCATAAAGAATTTAAATAAAGCAAACATCAGATATCACATATCTGAGTTTCTTTATATATTTTTTAAATTTTAGTAATACTTTATTCTCATTTATTTATTTATTTATTTTATTTCATTATCATTCTGTTGTATTATTTTATTCTTTTTCACTTGTAAATCTTTTATTTTCATATTTTAGGGGCCAGTTAATAAACAAGCATTAATAATAACATTATTTAAATAAGTAAATAACTAGTCTGTTTTTTTTAAAACTTGTTTTATTTGTTTTAGAGGCATTTTTCATTGTCACTTAAGTTTTTTGAACAAATTCTTTCTGCCTCTGCTGTTTGTTTTCAAGATTCACTCCAGTCCTTTTGTTTTCTGATCCACTCCGTGTTTCTGTGAGCACCATACTGACCTGACTCAACATATTGTTAGGTGACAGAAATAGGACGCCCCCCAGGTGGAGACTAGAAAGAGACTAGCCTGTAGTTTTTCATGAACACCAACTACATCACTGTGACGACACTGGATGCAGGAAGAACAACAGATTTTGTAGCATTACGACTCTTTCTGTCAATATAACACAGACAGGAATTTATTGCTTCACATTTACCATCAGTACTGACTGGATAAACACATGAAAAGTGTCAAAGTTAGGAAGGAGTGGTTAATCTTTCTGATGTTGATTCAATATTTAAAAAAATAAATAAATAAAACAGCACATTGTGGAAAACTGTTACATGAGACATTTTAAAGCATTTTTTTTTACAACCAGAACTTTAAAATTCATGCACTAATTGCTTGCAATTAAAATGTTCAGTTAAAGGAGAAATCTGTAATATGTTTACAGTAATGAATCATTATATGACCGTGATATGTTGTCAGAGATCATCAGATCAGAGATTCTGTTTGCCTGTTGGTAGCATATTGTTCCCTGTTTAAGATTTTAATCCTAACAATAATTCTAATTTTCACTACATGTATCTATAATCTGATTGTCTTTTTCATCTGTAACTGTAATGGAATACAGTTAGTTTTTTTTGATTACATGTAATCTGTTACTCCCCAAACCTGCTCACACCTTGACAAGAGCTGTTTGCCAGTGATTCTCATGATTGTTGGAGACTACCAGTGACAGTTTTTCTCCAAACTTTATTGAAAAAAGAAGTGTGCATTTGTTTCTGTCTGAGATGCAGGCGCTGGTCAGCGACCTGTTGGGTAAATGTTGTGTAAAGCGCCTTTAATTTAACATTTACGCAGGTTTAATGCAGCAAATTGATTTGATTTACCTGCTGTGACTCAACCTGTTCTGCAGGGTTCCTGCGGTTCACAGAGCGCACATTGTGTCTTTGTAACACACACAGCAGCTTCATTTTGTTCTCTTTAACGAGAACAATTGTCGCACCTCATGAATCAGAGCTGAGAGGTGTCAGGTGAAAACACCGTTAGACCAGAACTTCCATATAACATAAAAAATAAAATGATCTAAATAAAAAAAAATCTCCTGCTTCATTGTAACAGGCTGGGAAAATGTAAACAAAGACTTGTTTCATCTGATTTCTATGAGAATCTGACCTGGTGGCAGACATTAAGAACAAGAGCTGGGAGAAGTTTGTTGTGCTTCAGGGAAGAAGAAGCGCTGCTGGGCTCTCCTGATTATGAGGGCCGTGTTCACGCTCCAGCTCAGGTCCTCTGAAATGTAAACTTCCAGGAATTTGAAGTTGGCAACCTGCTCCACCTCCTCCCCATCAATGCTCAGTCGCGCATGCCGAGTCGTCTTTGCTTTCCTGAAATCTATGATTATTTTTTTGTTTTTTTTCGTGTGTTGAGGTACAGGTTGTTGTCTCTGCACCGTGCAGACAGTGTGTGGACTTCCTCCCTGTCGGGTGCTTCATTAATGATTTTAAATCAGAACTACTGTTGTCGTGTCATCTGCATATAGGGTGTTGGAGCTGTGGGTGAGGGTGCAAGCATAGGTGTACAGGGAGAACAAGACTGGACTAAGGACGCAGCCTCGGGGTACGTTGGTGTTGAGGGTGATGATGGTGGAGGAGGTGAGGTTACCCATCCTGACATGCTGAGGTCGATATATGAGGAAGTCCTTAATCCAGTTAATCCAGGAGTTGAGCAGTTTGTTTGGGCTGATGGAGTCAAAAACCAAACTGAAGTCAACAAACAGCATCCTGACACAGATGTTTGGGTTGTGTAGGTGGGTGAGGGGGGTTCACGTTCATGTTAAAAGGCTCAACTGAGAGATTAAACAGAGAGATGGCAGCCCCCTAATCTCACATTTTAACAATTTAAGGATGCTTCCAAATAAAAGAGGCTTAAATAAAAGAGAAATTATTCTCTCATTAATGAAAAGTCCCAGAAAAGTTTTTTACTTTCTCCTCTTTTCTCTCCTTTTTTTCATCCAACTGTATTTTTTTCTCTTCCCTCTCTTCCTTTTAAAAAAAATGATTTAGTTTTCTTTGTTTTGTTTTATTGCTATTATTACTACTATTGTTGCTATTGTGTTTTGCCACCTGTACCCAGTCTGATTTATTATTGTTATGAATCTCATTCAACAATAGAACAAAGGACTATCTGGGGTGTGGCAGGGGACTGATTTTTTTATTTTATTTTATTTTTTTAATGTTTTCATTCTAATTTTTATGTTTGGGGTTGGGGGTGGTGATAGTGAAGAGACTGTGATGTTCTTGGAATTGTAACCAAAATAAAATCGCACGTAAACGATCCAAACAAGAGTAAATGAAAGAAAAGAAAAAGATATAGCAACAATATAAACAGGGCTAATATAAAAATAGGAACACCTATAAATAAAGAAATCTATGTACCTGCCTGCCACAGCGTGCAAATGACACCTTTGTAATTAATAAATATATTTGTAATATGTAACATTAATTTTCTGTTCTACTTTGGCAACAACATATTTTTGTTGATGCCCATAAAGTTATTAGAACCTGAATCTAACAGACTCAACTGTTGATATTTGTTTTGTGCTTTTGTGTGCTGGTTTATATTATAAATAAAAGTGTATAAAACAACCAGATAGCTGAGATATTACACATTTGCTGAATTATTTACATCCAGTGCTCTCTACCATGGTTTTTTACTGTGTTTCTGTTTTTCTCTCCTTTTGTGATAAGGTTCTTTTTTAAAATGTTTGATCTTTATTTATTTTAGTTCAAAGGTGTGCGACTACAGGACATGTTCATGTGGGTGTTGTCTGATCGCTGCTTTTTACATCAGTTTAAACACTACAAAGGCGAAGCAGCGACTGGTCGCTTCACTTGAATGACAGTATTTCAACTTTCAGGGCTCTTCCTCCCCTTCGACTACTTTATCTACAACTTAATCATATCACGTAAACATGCTGTATGTTTCTATCTTTTTCTTACTTTTTTTTCTAATTTTAAAAATGAAAATAAAACTGCTGGTTTCCAGAACAAGGAAATAAAAAAATAAAATAAAACAGGATTGCTTTAAGTGTCTGATTAGATCACATAAAACCTGCTGGAACCACCTGAACTACTTTCTGGTAGTCGGACAATCATGAGTCATGGTGTCACATTGTTTTATTATCACTCAAATCATTCGCTGGAAATGCAGAGGAGTGTCATGTAAGGGATTATTACTTTCAATACAGAAAACACGTACGCATGGATGCACCTCTTGAATTTGTTTTTCTTTTGGTCTTGTTTCCTGAGATAAGAGGGCTCCTGATGAAGGGGAGTGCCACATGGAAGCTTTTCTATTCATTAATCATCAAAAAACATTAACACCTACACACAAATGCATCTCTTTGACTTGTTTTTTTTGGCTTGGTCTTGTTCCACATGACAAGAGGGCATCCAGAGCAGGGCGGTGGAAGCTTAGAGGATTAGTAAAGTTTCTTTTGAACACATTTTCTATCAGAAATAAAGTATAAATATTGAAATAAAATAAATAAGCGTGCGTGTATGTCTCTAAAATTATTCTCACTAATAAGAAAAGAGGAATTGTTATAATTATAAAGGCTAATAAATCTCAACAGACCTGCAAAGTGCGTACGGGACGGGATGACAGCTCATAGTCTTCAACAGATCGGTCTTCACAGCTGGAGCAGCCGCCATGTTTGTTGAGATCCAGAAAAACAAGGATTAAATACTTATGATCTAAAACATACAAAATGAACAAGAGGTTTTATCTGACCATGAGACAGTCCTGACCCAGGCAGAAAACGGTATGCATACTTCTGTCAGAACTTGCCAGGGATGCATAATTGATCATTTTGTAGCACACGTGTGCAATTTGCTTGCAATTTGAGAACTGAACTTTTCTTGAAAAATGTAATTCTCATTTGCAAATTGAGTCACAGTGTGATGAGTAAAACTGTAAGCGTCTGGGCGCACCTGCTTCTTAAAGGGAATGACAGCTGACTTTGATTTATTGCATCTTAGGCCTTAAACACACCCATGAATTAATCAAGGAACTTGTGTGCAACTGATGGGGTGTATCCCGCCGTGCGCCCATGTACAAGATGGCAAAGGTGGATCTGGACACGCCTTGAATAAACGAAAACCAGTGCGCCTTGTGCTTCAGATCACCGTAAGATGGGGCTCCTGATGTCTTCATACAACAGCAGACTCTGTTCACAGCAGCCACTTTGACATGAAAGTAAGTAAGTCCCACACCTTCGCAACCTCAGTCAACTTTCTCCTTCCCTGTTTCCTGCACTTAGAGATGCTGTGAGATGATGCTGGGGGGACCTGTAAACATAAATATAGTCACATATTAACTTAGCTAATGTTAGCAAATCACTAACCATCTAGCTAGCTAATCTATACTATCGTTTAACATACTTCAGTGTAAATTAATAGTATATATCTTTTTGGACACACCGCTCAGCGCGTGTCACGTCACTTCCTGAGAGCCTCCTTGCTGGGTGAGGACATGTAACCATGGTAACCCAAGCTAACAATTAAGTAATTAAAAAATATACTACGCCTAGCAACCTTACCTTTAACTTGAAGCATTACTGTTATAACAGAGCTGCCTTGGTTGCTGTCCGCCCCTTTTCTGTTATGTTGTTGTCTTCACCACTGCACTGCATTATGGGATATTTATTTCAGCATAGTGTCCAGTGCTTGCATACTGGACTGTTTCTCCAGAAACACTACGCACCTCACTTACAATTAGTTTCATACAAAGGTTTCAGACATACTAAGATTTTTACAACAGTAAAAACAAAAGTTTTGATTTGATTGATTGAAATTTGATCGGACGAAAAGGTTTTCCATGAGTGTTGACATAGAGAACAACATCTCTGTGACTTTTAACTACTTGTATCACTCGACTTAAGAGGTGTTATAATAACCGTCAGCCTACCTTATCGCTACAATGACTAATAGATGGAGAACACAGAGACTGGAGGCGTCTTGTACAGGATTCAGGGCTTATTGTACATGGAGTTGGAAGCAAGAACAGCAGTTAAAACAGCTTTTGATTTGTGAATCATGAAAAAAAAAAACATGCTTACTTGCATAAGTTTTACCAATGTTATGAAATGATTTGCATGAATACGTACATAGCTTATACAGGTCAATTATTCTATCACTTCCTGGACTGTTTTCATGATCAGCAGATGGATTTATTAATAGTTCAGCTGAAATCATGCTGAAGTCAAATAAAATACCTGCTATCATAAAATCATGTGGCTGGTATATTCGCTTTCAGACCACAAACAAACTGCACCAGTGGAAGCAGACTGAGTCCTACCTTTTCAGGCGGTCTCAGTCCGGTTGTTTACCAGGGATTCTCAAAAAATTAAACATGGACATTCAGTCTCTTCAGAAGTTCAGGCTGAAGACAGTCTTGAGGCAGTTTTATGGATCCATTCAAACAAATAAATGAGAACTTTACTACAGTAACGTGTCGGCCTACATCAAGTAGTTAGCAAGCTGACGCTAGTGTGCAGGGAAATGTTTGTGTAACTTGGCGACAGTCCAGTCCCACTGTAGTGGAATAATTATTTATTCTAGCACAGCCAGATAAATTGAGTAAACAAACAAAGAAAGCATAGTCTGCTGCCATTACCTTGTGACCAAAAGTGGCAAAATACAGGCATGGTTTTAGTTGTGACCAACGACCACTGCAGCGACTCTTCTTTAACAAACAATGGCTGACAGTGACTGAAGAGGTTAGCGTAGATACTGTGATACCGTCAGTTTTATGAGAACTGGAGTTTCTCTTCATTGAAAGAACAAAAAAAAGGCGCTGAAGGCTTTTATCGATGGAAAACGTGTGAGTCTGCAGGCCGAGTGTCTAAGATAGTCAGTGGACAGAGTTAATAGTAACACCAGTGTTTACCTACTATGTCTCATTATTACATCACTTTGTTAAATATTTAATTCTGAATAATCAATTACATTCTAAGGTCTGTTATTTCTGTATCGCAGACCGTTACTATAGATGCAGTTGTGATCATACACTCTAGAGGAGCAATAAAATAATGTTTAAATCAATAAAATCACTTTAAAATTTATATTTTGTGTCAAATTATTGTTTTTTGGTAAAGAACCATGGGGTAATGGGAATAATGCACAGTGAGCAGAAGAAGAAGAAGAAGATATATGATAATGATAATAATCATGTTACTGTTGTAGTATCTAATAATGTTAAGTTATTATCCTTATGCAGGAGACTAGACTACTATTCTGTTATTTTCATTATTTGAATTGAGTTAAAAGTAATTTCACATTTACAAATTAATGAATACAAAAACATGAATATGTTTATATATAGGAGGAAGTTCTTTTAAATTAAGAAAATTAAGGAAACGAACATGAACTGGATCATTTCGAGACTTTGAACTTGGTTCAGAATTAAAAATTGTGAACTACAAACATTTTAATCTCTGAACTGAACACTCAGCTGATGTGACACAACTTCCGCTGTGCACAGGATTGTGGGTCAAAAACGTGCCGGCTTGCATTCTGTAAAATCCAACCGGGTGCAGCAGGGCATCATGGAATTTCTGGCATACAGCATTTGACAAATGTATGCCAGCTTTTTCTGGCATACTAAGTGGTTGTATGGGATTGTGGGTATTGGAACGCACAGCAAGTTTAATTTAGACTTCAGTCTTTCTGGTTAGATTCTCTTTGTTCTCTTTGCCTCGGGGCACGAGAGGCCTTCAGTGATTAAACTAAGTCACTACAACAAACTTAACATAACCACAATATGTCCCATGATTAAGTGTTACAAATTACTTATAAGTCTCCTGTCTTTGAATTCAGCATTTTACTAATTGTATGAAGAATTAAGTTACTGTTGAGTGTCAACTGCTGTCAGCTGTGTTGTCTCGATGATGTCGTGGTGTAAACACACCCTGTAACTGTAACGTCCAGGGTTTGAATCCTGAGGTGATCAAGTCCTGCTTGTGGTGTGTTTTCAAATGTTCTTGTCAATTAAAATGAGAAACAACAATCCCAATGCTCACAATCCTGCTGGGACCCTGTTATTGGTGCTGCTGCAACATTTCCTTTTATAACACTGAACAGTTAAAACAAGGAGACGTCACTAAGCACACTACAGATCCCTGCCATGCAAACGAGGGTGAAGCACCTCCTGCAATGCCCCCAGCAACTGTTAGATGCAACCAGCAGAAAATTGCAGAAAGTTCTGCAAACATTAACACGCCTCCCTACATACGTTGTTCTGAGCTGAAACAAGATTTCAAACTGGAGCAGCTTTTGATCTCTTGGGGCCCCGAGCGACCGGTTATGAAGAGTGAGAATTCAGCTGGCGGGGATAATTATATAAAGAGCTGTCTGATGAGAGGTAAAATAATTCTTTGTGATGAAGGGATGCAAGTAGTTGATACATGGGCCACAAGCAAGATCAAGGTAGCAACCGGTGCTCTACATCTACCTCTTAAAAAAAAAAAAAAGACATGGAAGCTTTGCTTGAAACAAAGACGCCCTCAGGGTTCACCTGAATGCACAAACCTACAATTTCTTATCGTGAATTAAAACTACAGGACCTCAGCAAGTTGATTCCGGTGAATTCAGATTCACAGATTCAGGTGTGCTGAAAATTCTCCATTTTAAAATCTCCCCACCGCTCTAGAAAGTTGAAGAAAGTGTGCAATGACAGCTGACCGCAGAGTGAAAGGGACTGATGCATATCAGCATGGGTGAGATACTCATCTGTGAGATAAGTGTAGGGTAAAGTGTTTTTTTCATTCTTCTCTGAACTGCTTATGTAATCCATCAGTCATAAATCTTTCACAGGAACAGTTAGAGCCCTTTACAGAGGAAAGAAGTCCAGCACTGACTGACGTACCTCTTGCTCCCTCTTGTGGTCATATTTGTTAACAGCAGATAAAATCATGTTGGTTGGTTTCAGTCTGAATTTTATCCACGTTAAACAGGCCATTTAAACATTTACAGATTTATTTCATGTTACAGTTTTAAGTAGGTGTCTTTAATTACAGAATATGCTGAAATGTAACCATCGCTAAAAATCATTCATCTTTATTTCACCATTATTTATCGTCCCTCAGTTGGGAAGAATAATATATTATGTAGTGTTAAAGGCTAAAACAACTTTTTCTAAAGATTTTAACGATGTGAGAGTGAGTATGATGTCATTTGAGCACATCTGTAGAAGTCACAACATTTATTTTTTTATTGTGTTGGAATGTAAAAATATCAACATTCGATATCTCCAAAGGAAACAGATATTAAACACATAATTGAGCGGGTCACTGTGGAGAGAAAAACTGAGCCAGACCGTCGCTTTCTCCGCTCTTTCAATGACCCAACTCTGAAATGTGGTTTTAGGAACCAGCCGCTGACAAAGGTGACGGAGAATTTTGTGTTACAGCTGGAAGATGAAGCTACTTTAAGCCACTTTTGGAGGGGGACCGGCTGTCAGTTTGAGCTGCAGTAAAAACCGCAGCTGAATGATCCGTGTAGTGAAAGCGGTGCGTGAATTTTGGGACCGACGGACTGAAAGGTTTCACCTTTGTCATGATGGACGCCTTCCATGAACAACACGGCAGCCCTCAAAAAAAACACTTAACCACCAGGTTGTTTCTTTTCAGCTCTCAGTCTCTCCTGCTGATCAGGTTTTTTTTAAAAAGCCGAAAAAGAAACGTTAACACAAATCGACCATTAACAGCTAAAAAAAACACATAACAACAAAAATCATCCATTCGCCATCAGTGGGTGGTGTTCATCCAAAAACAGAAATTATAAAAAGAAAAAAAAAGGAAAACACACCCGTGACACATAATAATCCACCTGAACTCTACTTAAAACCGTCATTTTTTTTTCAACCTTTTTTGACCTTTTTCCCTCCCTGTCTCACTCCTGTATGAGGCTTCAGTCCACTCTGCTGCGTCTCACTCGTACTCGGCGATCACCACCATCATGCCGACTCCGAACAGCAGGGCCAGAATCTCCATCAGAGACTGGCCGAAACTGGAGCGGCCCGCCAGGAGCTCTGGGAGCACGGTCACCGTGGCGATGTAAACGAAGCCGCCGGCCGTGAACGGCAGGATCCAGGCGGTCGCCGCGGCGCCCACGCCCTCGGCCAGTAGGGAGCAAGCGGTGCCGGCCAGAGCTCCCAGTGCCGTCACCAGCTGTAGGCACATGGCCTGATGGGAAAGAGGAAGAGTCAGTCAGTCTTAATGTCAAT
>JAJHUR010123594.1:0-13286 GCA_027495735.1 Lutjanus campechanus | reverse complement strand
ATGTACGATTAATCACGAGTTAACTATGACATTCATGAGATTAATCGCGATTAAATATTTTAATCGATTGACAGCACTAGTAATAATCCCACAAAAATGGTCAAGACTTGTGACAGAGATATGTAATGGAGGAAGGGTATTTTACAGTTTAAGGCTTTTAACTATGCTTGCGCATAGGCTTCCATATCCATCATGGCTGCCTGCTATATCCTGCGTCCATCTGGAATGATGTTTGTGCTTGAGCTCAGAGATTAGAGCTACAGTATGTGCATGTAAATGCAAAAGTAAACATGCTGTTAAAAAGCAAGTGTGTCTCTCACCTTACAAGAAATGTTATTGTCCATTATCCATATATCAGAGTGCAGAAACAGTGAACTTTGTTTTCAGTAAATATACATAAACACAAATAGAGCCATATATCTGCAGTCTACATTATGTTATGTTAAAAAGCTTTCATACAGGCGCATATCACACAATATATAAAACAAAACCGATATAACATGATATAGCTCCGCTGGCCCAATTTTGGGCTGATAGTATAAGACGACCGATATAATGGTTGGGCTCTTATTACATTACACTAAATATTATCCATTGCAGCTGCATGTTGTTACTGATGACATCACTATTGCACTGTATTGCATTATCATTATTATCATAATATATTATCATTATATTATGCAATATTATTGTATTGTACACAATTATATTAATCTATACCATTATATCATTATTTATTGTTCTGATTATTTTTATTTCTTTGTCCATTTGCAACTCCACTGATAAACTTAAGCTACCTCAACAGACAGTACTACTATACTACTTTATGATTTAGGGCTAAAACAATTATTTACATTGTTAATTAATCTGTCTGTTATTTTCTTGATTCATTGATTAGTTGTTTGGTCTAGAAAATGTTACAAAGTGAAAAATGTTGATCAATGTTTTCCAGAGCTCAAGATGATGTCCTTAAATGTTTTGTTTTGTCCACAAAGATGTTCAGTTTCTTTTCAAACACGCCATCACAACTTCTGCTCTTTGGTCACATGCCCTTTATCACATGTGTAAAACTACAACACAGGCTGAGTTGTGAACCAAGAATAATTCTTTTTTGTGTGAGGAAGGTTGGAAGAAGGTGTTCTCTGTTTTTAAAAAGACTGTTTTGGAGCACAGATTTATACTTAGTGCACTGTATTAGAATTTGTAAAATGCCGGTTTCCAATTTAAAAAAAAATATGCAGGAAAAGGGATAATTTTTGTTTTTTCTCTGCTTGTTGGTTTATGTTTTCAGCAGGTCAGGAAACAGAAGCAAGCAGAGGAAGATAAACGAGCCACAGCTCCCTCAGCTGACTGTGATGAGGCCTCCACCTCCGGCTTCACCGACATCCCCCTCAGTCTGCCGTATCAGGAGCCAGGGGAGGTGCAGCAGGAGCCTGTTCAGCCCCATGAGACCGCAGCACCACCGTCAGATCTGTTTCCTGAAATCACAGCACCACCATCAGACCTGCACTCTGAGAAACAGCCTCAGACCTCCTTATCACAAACTTTACCCACGTCAGTGTCAACAAAGACTTTACCATCGACTCTGACCTCACAGGACACAGTGTGTCTGACAGAGTCAAAGGAGGAGGAGGATGGTGGTGTTGCAGCTCAGCAGGCTGAGCTCAAAGTTGCAGCACAGACCACTGAGTTGGGAACAGACACACAGTCATGGAGTCAGCCTTGTGTTTCAGCTCAGTTTCAGATCCCAAATGTCCCAAGTGCCCCTGCTCTGTACCCCTCTCTCCCAACACTGGAGGAGGGCCCTGTGATTCAGCTCTGTGAGGAGGCTGTGAAAAACAGGGAAAGGGGACCTGCAGTGTTGGCACTTCCTGAGCAGGAAACGTCTCCTCCGAGTCTGCAGCCTCTGGAGTCTGTCGCTGAACTTTCAAGGAGCAAACTATACCCAGAATTACCCAAGACAGCACCAGAAATGCAGGTAATCTCATAAACCAAGATTATGAGAGCAGTTTTGGGTTTTTATCCTTGCTTGCCAGCGACAGCCATGGCCAGAGGAATTATTTCTGATTTTCCGTCCATCCTATTCTTTTGAGTGAAGTGATATATCAGAAAAGCCTTGAGGGAGTCTCTTCAAATTTGCTACAAATGGTCACTTGGACTCAACAATAAATTGACTGAATTTAGGTGGTCAAAGGTCACCTCACCTCACCACATTTTTGGCCATAATTCAAGAGAACAAAATTACACGCTAATGTCTAATAAGATAAAAATGATGAGGTGACGCAAATGCATACGCTGGTGATGCAAAAACGAGCTCCATCATTTGAGCGGCCAGAGTAGGGCTGAACAGTTAATCACGCCAAATTTTTGTTATTAAGCCAACATATAACTGCATAGTATCTTAAAGCTACTACAAATAGTTTTAAACTGGTTATGAAAGAGTCTCAATTTAATAATGATGCCTCTGTATGACCGCAGTAAGTAACAAGATTGCCAATGAGACCATTAGTTATTTCTGTACAGTTATTCTTAACGCCAACTACCGAGTCAGATTCTCCTTGGAAATGGATGAAACAAAGTTACAGTGAGTAGTATGTTAACCTGTTTAAAAAAAGAGTATAAGGAGATTTTTATTTAGATAATTTTATTTTTATTATTATATTTTGTGGTTATTAGGTGGAAATACTAACACTTTTGTCCATAAAAGGGCTCCAAAATCAACAAAATATCAAAGTTCCTTGTAGTAGCTTTAATTACGTATAATATAAGGTTTTGTTGTTAATGTGACTGTAGCTTATTAGACAGGTCTATGTGGGTGAACAATAATTAATTACTATCTATATGTTCATGGTATTTCAATTATTAGGGATTTTCTGTGCAAAAAAACATTTTGATATTTGATTTAGTCAATATTACCCAGACCCGGATAATAACATAGTTGTTAAGAGACTATATTCATTGTGTCCTTATATACACGTGTAATAACCTCTCTCCCCTCGTGTTTTTCTTCTGAAGCCGTTCACTCTGGAGCAGCTGAGCGTCTGGGAGCCAGGTGGGGGTCTGCGATCTTGGTTAGAGGGTGTTGAGGTGTGCGCTGCACAGTTCTGTGCTTTGGCCCGGCAGGAGAACCACGAACTGACCGAACTGCTGCAGAACTACTGGCGCTGTCGCAGACAGCTGACCCAGTCACACACACAGCTACACACACAGTCATCAGACTGCAAGAGCACACAGAATCGACTCTGGAGCTTCAGAGACGAGCAGCTCACACTTCAGGTGGGGTAGTTAAAACAAAAAGCAGAAATAGAGTGTGTAGGGAAATTGTCCTCGACCTTAATGACACATTAAACTTCTTCCCTCCAGGGTGTGTGTGCAGATCAGTCTAAGGTGTGTGGTTACCACCGCTTCCAGCAGGCAGAGTTCAGTCAGAGTGTGCTGGCTGAGCTGAGGAGACTGTTTGAAGCTCGCAGTGAGCTGCTCCATCAGAAGGTGGCGCTACATGCGTACACCGCTCTGCTGTCACGCCTCCAGGTGGAATCTTACCTGTATTGTCTACTGAAAGGTGAGAAACTTAAAAATTCTGCATACTTTGAAGTGGCCATAACATGTCTCTTATGCATAATTAGAATATTAAAGGGATAGTTAGTATTTTTTGAAATGGGGGTTGTTGAGGTACTTAGTGTGTTACCTACTAAGCCAGTTAGTCACTTAAAAAAGGTCCACCTAAAAAAATCAGTATCAGTATAAGTGTAGCCTATATTTAAAATATTTTTACTGCTTTACCCTGCTAGCAGACAGCATTTTCTGTTGGGAAACCACTGTTAAATAAGCCAATTACCACTCTCTCCACAGCAGCCAGACCTCATGAGCGAAAACAGTCATTTTAGCTCACAGAACACAGGAGTTGCTGGTCTACAGCTGCCTTGATCTGTTAGTGTTTTCATGTGAATTCTGTGTTTTAAAAGGTTAATGCACCACACAATAACACAAACAAGCGAACAGACTGAAGCAGAGGAAAACCAGCAGCTCTGTGTGTTCTGTGAGCTAAAATTACTGACTTCATCAGTGGAGTTTAGTTGGTTTGGAGAGAGTGATATTTAGCTAATTCAGCGGTGGTTTCCTGTAAGAAGAGGCTGTCTGATGACAGGTAAAACATTGAAAATATTAAAAAAATATATAGCATTCACTTAAACTACTATTGATTTTTTTTTCAAAGTGGCTAAAATACATTTGCTGAGCCTGTCCTCAGCACTACGTTGCTTAGTGTTCCATGCTGGTGCTTCTCTTTGCTTCTCCAAACTGGGGATGTACCAACAGCTATCAGCTATAAGTACCTCATACAACCCTACTTCAAAAAAAATCCAAACTATCCCTTTAAGTACATACTCTGCATGACTTTTGATTTTCTTTGTTTTTGTTATCAGATTGTTCTGGCAGCCAGTCGCAGCCTTGTTCTCTCCAACCATTGAAAGAGTCCATCAGCGTCCTGTTTAGCTTCACTCGTAGAGTCCTGGATGACTCACAGTTTCAAACAGACATCCATCACTGGCTCGACAGATTGGTAAATACACACAAACACAAACACTGCACTACGTCTCTTACTCCATGTTCCACGGGTGGAAGTATTTTCTTGTTGCCGTTCCTGGTCTGCTCTCCAGGTGGCGGTCCTGCTGCATGTCGGAGGGTCTGGGGAGCACCTGTACCTGCTGTGCCATCTTCTGTGCTGTCCCGCGGGGGTCGGCAAGTGGGCCGCACCCTTCCTGCAGGTCAGCTAGTGACACAGACCGTCATTTTTTTGTTTCCATGTCAATGATTCTAGATACTGACTGGAGTTTTCCCTCCCAATTTCTGCCTCAGATCCAAGTTTTGGGGAACTCCTGTGGAGTACAGCACTTTATGCAAGCTCTGGCCATCCTAATGTCGCCTGCCAGGTAAATACAAGAGCCCCTCTAGCACTTATTCTTTCTTATCCACACTTAAAGGAGAAACATGTAATATATTTACCACACCAAGTCATAAAAGGACCATGATATAGAGATTACGGAAACATGGAGTTTGGCAGGCAGTGAGACAGGCAGTCAGTTTGCAACCTGCAAACAATCTGCCTGAGCTTTTAGGGGGATTCAACTCAGTTCAAGCGTAGATTGAATATTACATAGGGATTCAACCGATTTTGTCCACTGTTTATGGTTCCAACACACAGTTTGAACTTCAGTACTCATTTTTGGACACTAGGGTTTTACACACTGCTCCTTTAGACTGTATGTCTTTGGTTTTCCATGAGAATCCAAGTCAGAAACCTCATGTCTCTAACCAGTGTCTTCTGTGTTTTGACACAGACACCGTGCAGAGTTTCTGGGACATCTGAAGCCATGTGAGAGTCAGAGCTCAGCAACGTCTGGACCTGAGTCTGGAAACTGGACACTAGTGGATGAAGGGGGAGAGGAGGTAAGAAACAAAACTTCCACATCACAGTTTGAAAACAAAGAATCATGTACAGGGTACTTGAAAAGTATTAAAAACACACAAACATTTAATTGAAGATTCTTAAAATAAGGCCTTAAAATGTTGAATTTCGTTTACCACAGTCTTATTGTTTTTTCTTGTCCTGGGAGCTAAATGATCAAAGCCTGTAGTATTGATAAGTTCCGATGTTACTGATTCTTTTATCACTACTTTTTAACATTTCGGTCTAATGTATTATGCACACATACGGAACAAAGTCAGTGAACAGCAGAACGGAGACGGTGTGGTGGAGAGTCAGTATTTTTTCATATCGTCAAGAATATTGTTATTGCAGAATACTCTGAAATATCGTGATATTATTTTACGCCATATTGCCCACCCTTACAATACAGCTGTTCAACACGCATGTAAGCAACATGCTCGTAGAAAACGTTTTCACTCTGCTATGTCTCTCATCCATCTGCCAGCGTGCTAGCTCGGCTAATAGCGAATTGTTACAAACAAGCGCAAACTAAATCTGTCAGTGTGTGGTTTAGTGTAGTTTGCCACGTATCTCAAAATTTGACAGATTCTTGTAAGCTGAGCTGCAGGCTGTGAATCACATCAGCAGCAGAGGGAGGAGGACAGAGGACAGGATGGATTGTGATTGTGACTGTGTTCTGCATTATTTCTAAACTTCACAAAGAATTAATCTGATGTCAGGAATATATTTTATTTTTAGACATCTTTACGTTTGTTTTCAGTGGGGTATTGAGTTTATATAGTGACTCTGATGTTGTAAATGTTGCTGCTTTAGAAACAACCTTTAGTTCTAATCCTGTTATGAATTTATTCTTTCTAAAAACAATACATTTATTTAAAAACGATTATTGAGGAATAAAAAAGATTTTTTTTGTGCTCAAAATCCATAATGATTTACCCTTATATCTTTCATACTTTTGCCAGTATAAAGTTAGCTATTAAAAGCTATTAAGAGGTCATAAAAAGTTTTAAATCTGGCTTGGAGAACCTTGAGGAACCCTGATCTAAAAAAATGTGCAAAGTGGACTATGGAATATGTTGGACGACAGCTGTTAGTAAAAATAAAACACAAAAAACCAACCACATCTATCTTTTTTGCATGGAAATGAACTTGATTTATAATAAAGTTACTTTTATTTTCCTTTTTAAAAACAGCATCTGTTTTGTTGTCCTTCACTGAAAGTCCTTTTAAGAAACGGCGGTGAGTCACCGAGGTTTGTAGCTGATAAATTTATAAATCAGAACGTTCTGGTCTTTGTTCTGACAAGCTGAGTCACACTCAAAGCTGTTGTGCAAAGGTTGCCAATTGAACACCTATGACCGTTTAAATATCATGTCTGCTGGCTTCAAACCACGACTACTGCCAGTTTTAACGTGTTGCTTAGGAACCACCTTGTTTTGAGAACCTTCAAGAAGCATATCATTATTATTTTTCACGATGGTAACATTTTAAGATACTGTAATTGAAGTATTATGTAACATCTATATATATAAAAAGCAAGTAGCCTCCACTCTGCATCGTGCCTTAAAAAACTGTAAACAAGTGTGAAGAACAGCATGTCATGACTTGGTTTCTTGGAAGGATAGTTCTGATTATTTGAAGTGGGGTTGTATGAAGTACTTGTTGATAGTTTGTGTATTACCTATGGTAGATGGCGGCCAGCACGCCTCCAGTTAGGAAAAGCAGAGACGAGTACCAGCACTGAAGCTACACAATGTACAGCTGTGGACAAGATCAACAACAAACAATATTTTAACCACTTAAATAAGGTCCACCGAAAAAAATTCTGTTTCAGTTTAAATGCTTTGCTTTGCCATCAGACACACTGTTTCAATAGGAAATCACCAAATTTCACACTCTCCAAAGCCAACCAAACTCCATAAGCAAAATCAGTCATTTTACCTCACAGAACACAGGCGATGCTGATCTACCACTGTCTCAATCTGTGAGTTTGCTTTTGTTATTGTGTGACTTCAGAAAAGTCTGTCTGACAGCAAGGTAAAGTGGTGAAAATGTGTCTAAATGTAACGTACACTTAAACTGACTTAGATTTTTTTTGATGGACCTTTTGTAAGTGGCTAAAATACATTTTACCTTCTGATCCTGTTCACATCAGGACATTACAAACACACTTAGAAATAAAAATGTTAACTAGAACGATGAAGGGTTCTTCAGTTTGTCCCCATAGGAAAACCCTTTTTGGTTCCTGGTAGAACCTTTTATAAAGGTTTCACTCGGAACCTAGAGCCATCTATAAAAGGTTTCACTCAGAAGCCCCTATGAGAGGTTCTATGGTGTAAAGGTTCCACTCAGAACGCTGCCTGGGGGTTGCATCCAGAACTGTTCCACCTTCTGACAAGTCACCCAGGGGTTCTATCAAGAACCTTTTTATATTGCAATGGTGTTATCTTGAACCCACCCAGGTGGTTCTTAAGAGAACCTTTTTATATTCCAAGAGTTTTATCAAGAACATACTCAAGGAATTCTACAAAGAACCTTTTTATGGTACAAAGAACCCTTGACAAAAGAGTTTTTCAAGGATTTCAGCAATCTTTGAGGAATACTTTTTTTTTTTTCCAAAAGGGGTTCTTTGGATGAAAAGGATTCTTAATGGAACCCTTAGTCTTTCAAAGAACTGTTGACAAACCTTTTCTTCAAAGAAGGGTTCTTCAGAAGCAAATGGTTCTGGGTAGAACCGTTTTTGGAACCCCTATTTCTAAGAGTGTGGTTTCAGTGCTGGTGCTCTTCTCAGCTTCTTTAAACGAGAGGTGTGCCAGCTGCCATCTGCTGTAGGTAATACACCGACTGTTGATTATTGATTGATTATTGAGAATCCAATAATCAGAAGTATCCCTTTAACAGAGCGTGCTCTGTGGTCATTTGACGTTCTTCTCTCTGTGTGTAGGACGAGGATCCAGACAGCAGCTGGTTGTTGCTCTGTGAGGAGGATCTGATATCTCTGCTCACCCAGTTCCCGTTCCAGCAGCTCTACTCACACATGCTGGGGATGAGCAAGCAGGGTAACCCCAGTCTGTCTGTGTCTCAGTCTGTCAGCCTGTCTGTCTGTCTGTCAGTCTGTTTGTATCCTTCACTGTATGAACTGACACACGCTCTCCATCCAGGTGTGTATGAACCTCTGGCCTGCTCCAGTCAGAAGATGATGCGTGTTTTTGGATTTGCTTCCTCGCTCATCGAGATTCTCGCTCTTGGACTACAAACATACAACAGAGCTCGATACAGACAGCTGGTCAAACGGATCGGACACATCATACGGTCTGCACACCCATCAGAGCACACACACCTATACTTATAAACCATATGTAACATTAGATATTCATAATGTTCTCTCTTTTCTCCTCAGAATGACAGTGTGTTATGTCAGTGATCACTGGGCTCAGTATGTGAGTTTAACTGGTGCTGATGGATCCAGTTCACACTCTCTGTCTCTGGAGAAACTACAGCTGGAATACGACCATCTCTTCCTCAGAGCTGTTTTACACGTGCTCAGAAACAAAAGGTCAGCAACTGGCCTCAAGTTTCTATTATAACTGGAATTAAATTTACTTTATGGTACTTGTGAATACTTGTGTTCTGTGAACCAGGGTTATTATAGTTTGTATTTTATTTCTTATTTTGTGTTTAATTCATTTCCAGACAGGTTTTGTTGTTTTAGCTGTTTGGATTAGTTTCAGTATTAGTTTTAGTTTTTTTATTACAATATGTGAGGTATTTGTCATAGGTAAGATTTAATATGTTCAGAATACGTATTACAGTACAAACACTTTGTGGAGGGAACGTGTCAGTTCTAGTGCTGCAACTTTTTTCATTGTTGATTAATCTGTTCATTATTTTCCCATTTGATTTGTTTTTAGGTCTGTAATATGTAAGAAAATGGTGAGAAATGTCAGTCAGTGTTTCCTAAAGCCGAAGATGACATCTTCAAATGTCTTGTTTTTCCCACAACCCAAAGATATTCAGTTTACTGTTGTAAAGGAGAAAAGAAACGATTCACACTTACAATGGTAGAATCAGAGATATTTTTTTAAAATTACTCTGACAGATTAATCAATTGTCAAAATAGTTGGTGATTAATTTAATAATTGATTAAATTGTTGCAGCTCTGCTCAATAGATTTGCACAAATGTCTCCTCATGCTTGTTGTGTTGCCAATATTGACCAAATTGACCAAAAAAGAATTTAACTAAATACATTTCCTGTAGTTCCTGTGTTTCATGCTTAGTTTCAGTTTATAGTTAAGTTTTAATTAACATTAATAACCTTGTTGTGATTCTCTGTTGCAGGTTGGGAATTTGGTTGTTTATGTCAGAGATGCCGTACGGGACCCTGTCCAGCTCGATGCTGTGGAGGGTCTTGTATGTGATGCAGTGTGCGGAGACAGCGGGACTGGACACCCTTGGTGCTGCTAGTGACACACACTCCTGCATTCAGGCTCTCAGAGGTACCAGTAAACACTCTTCACAACCTGTGCAAAATATCTTCGAACACCTCAAAATTGTCTTGCCTGTGTTAATTTTGACAGCAAATTATGTTTTAGTATTAGTCAAAGTCTTATGACTAAAATGCCATTTAGTTTTAGTCAGATTTTTGTCTCCTGAGCTGTTTCAGTCTAGTTGTAGGTGACTAAATATTATAAGATTTTAGTTGATTAAATCTACAGTAGATTTAGTTGACTAAGATTGTGTTTAGTTCAAGTGTAATGCATTATTTAAACATTTCTCAAGAATTTCCAAACTTACTCCTGGAGGAACAATCTACATGTTATTAACAAGTACATTACTACATTAGTACTATATTTCTGCTCCTTTCTCCCATCATATGTCTGATGTTAAAGGGAAACTATGCAGGACTTTCCCAAAAACAATGTATAGACTCATACAAAAATCAATTTTAATTTAATCAGTTGTATTGGCATGACGTTGTAGATCAAAGTTGTTGCCAAAGCAAAAACTCATATTATGCACAAGACATACATCACAATATACAGTAAAAAGTAAATGGTAAAGGTGAAATAAAAAAGAAAAGACTAATAAACAATATAATATTTTAACGATATTAACAATATGTAAACCCAAAACCAGAAAAAATGGAGTAAAAGGCAGAATCTGAGCTGTGTATCAAAGATAGAGAGTATCAAGAGTAAAAAATAACTCCTCTCAATCATCACCCACAGGCTTTGTTTCACCATCATATTTAAAACTAAATGCATCTTTCCCCAAAAGCTTTTGCATTTTAACTTTTCTCAAACTACTCAAACTCAATTTTATAACACATTTGGCACATGTATCACATTGGTAATTTAAAACCAGTTTCCTAAGCGTGGGTTGGATTAGTCTTCTCAGTCTGATGTGACAGTCGCCAACCTCATATTTTATTATTTTATGCGTCTGCTACAGACCCAGAGCATCAGGAGAGGTTTGAACACTGGCTGTGTGAAGTGAACAGCTCTGATGGCATCTCCCTCCTCACCGCACTCGCGCACATGGCCACGCCGACTCAGCACTCTGACCCCGTGTTCATCACAACAATCACTCTGCTGATCTACCAGGTATGACAAGGAGAGACAGAGGGAAAATACTGGAAGAGGCATGCATAAAATAAAGATGTACATGTAGAGCAATTAAAATGTTGATCAAAGCTACTGTGTGAATTAAGGTGTATTTCAAATATAATACCAAAAGTAACCAATCTGAAAATACTGAGAAAACAAAAGTTTCTACAGCTGTTTAAAGATTCATCACCGTGGTCCCTTGGTTAGAAACATACAGTACACACATTGTTCTGTCTTTGACATCTCTTTTCTTATTTTTGCTCCAGGTGTCTTATGTGAGCGTGTCTACCCGAGAAATTTACTCTAAAGTGGGGAGGGAGTTGCTGGCTGCCATAGCAACAGTCCATCCCTACATCATCTCTGTGCTCCTGGAGAGACTGAGAGAGACGATACAAACTGTAGGAATGGTTGGTATTCATATTCTATTAAGACTTCAGAGGGATAGTTTGGATGGTTTGAAGTGGGGTTGCATGAGGTTCTTATCAGTAGTGAGTGTATTTCCTACAGTACAGCACGCCCCCAGGGTCAGCAGCAAAAGGTATTTTAGCCACTTAAAAAGGCCCATTAAAAAAAAATCTATATCAGTTTAAGTGTACACATACTGAGTTTTTTTCACTGCTTTACCTTGCTGTTAAAAAGCCTTTTCTGACAGGAGACCACCTTTATATAAGCCAAATATCACTTTTTCTCACTCATTCTACTGTGCAGAATATGAAAATTGCTGGTTTACTGCTGCTTTGATTGGTTGATATGGTTGGCCTTTTTGTTTGTGTTATTGTGTGACTTTGGTGAATCCGAACTAACCTTTTAAAACACAGAAGTCACAAAAACAAACTAACCAACCGAGGCAGCGGCAGACCAGCAACTCCTGCTTTGTGCCAGGTAAAATGACTGATTTTGCCAATTAATTTTGGATAGAATGATATTATATAATGGCAATTTTACATTGGAAAGCTCTGTCTGAGGCAAGGTACAACTGTGAAAATATTCCAAAAATAAACTGAGATTGTTAATATCTAAGTTTTGCTGGTGACCCCTGTCCATAGCAGTACATTATTTAAGTTCCTATACTGGCAGTCCCGCTGCTTCTCCAAACTGAGGGTGGTTGATCGCAGTAGGTAATACACTGACTATGGATAAAAACAACCCCACAAAGTCTGAACTACCCCTTTAACTATTTAACTGCATTTAGTTGAAAGCAAAATTTAACTCACAAGTTTTTGTTTTGTGTGTTAGGTGGCTCTGTATTTGTGCAAAGAGCTGCCTCTGAGTCTGTGGCAGCCGCGGCCAGAGGAGATCTGTGTTATCGGAGCCTGGTTGCTCCAGCATCCACTGTCTGCTGTGGAGAACCGGCTGGCCTGTGTCATACTGGAGGGTCTGAACTGGGGTTACACACAGGTAACAGGTCACTGATTCATCGAAAAACATTGTGTCCAGATATCTTGAGTGCAGTTGTGAATTTGTCGTTGTTTCCTCTTGCAGGACGGCTCCTTGGCCCTGTCCTCATCTCTGCACAGTGAAGTGGCTCTGCTGGTGGCTGAAGCCTATCAGAAGTACCTCACTGACAAACCGTACAGTGGCCTCATATCAGAGGGAATCAAACAGGTGACACATCCCGTCTTTCCTCACAGATGTAAAAGGGATAGGTTGCATGTTTTGAAGTTGGGTTGTATGAAGTATTTATCAAAAGTGGTCAGTTTGGAGAAGCAAAGACCAGCTCGGCTTATATAAAGGTGGTTTTCAGTCCAAAAAAGGCTGATTGATGGCAAAGTAAAGCAGTGAAAATATTTTATATTTAGTGTACCCTTAAACTGCAATAGATTTTTTTAGGTAGGGGTGGTTGAAATACATTTTTCTGCTGATCCTGTCCACAGCAGTACATTGCTAAGCTTTTCCCATCTTTCTCTGTCATACTTCCTGTCCTCAGGTGTCTTACCTCGCCAGTGTCCTTCGTTTGGGTGTGTCTCCTGAAGCATCCTTTAGTCAGTGGGCATGGCAACTGTTGCTAAGGCTGAAGCTCCACAGCAACGCCCAGAACCCTAAAGGAGCCTGGTCGGTCCCCGCTTTGACATCCCACCCACCTCCAGAGCTTACACACACTCCCAGTATGCACTCTGTTATCAGGGCTGTAAAGGCAGGCATCCCTATTGGATGCTACCTGTCAATTGCCATGACAACAGTGGGACACAGGTTTGTACTCACTCACTCACTCACTCACTCACTCACCTG
>JAJHUR010123592.1:0-10866 GCA_027495735.1 Lutjanus campechanus | reverse complement strand
CATTACCCCCCCCCCCCCCCAAAAAAACATTTTTTAATTACTTGACATGACACTAAAAGCACACTTTTCACTAATGTTTGACATTTACTTGAAATCTTGGGGACTGCCCAGGACAAGAGCACTGGTTGGCTGTTCAAACACAGTGAAACAAGAACTGTTTCCATTCAGTAGGAACGCAGAAAATAGTGTGATGTTGTCATAGTGTGAGAAAAAGACAAAAGGCATACGGCTGAGATATATGAACTAGAACTAGAACTGTTTTCCCTCCACACCGGAGACTGGTTTCCTTTAACCTCGTTTCCATCATCATCCTAACAAAGTAGTCGTACGTCCCTGTGCTCCACGTTTGGATCGATTTCTCAAGTCTATCCTGTAACAGTTTCTTTCATTACAAATTAATCTGTCAATCAGTTTCTTGATTAATCAACTAGTTGTAGAAAATAGTGTTTCCCAGAGCCCAAGATGATGTCCACAGAAACCAGACAGAATTCACTTTTAAAAACTAGAATGACTTTGTTTTCTCAAAAAGTGACTCAAACAATTAACCGATCATCAAAATAGTTGACAATTAATAATCGATTATTCCATAAATTGTAGCAGCACTAATAACAATGTGTGTTATGTTTTAGAATCTTTTCGCATTTTTTTTCTTACTACGTAATTCCATAAAATTCCATATTTCATTGTTTTGATGTCTCCAGGATTAATTCTACAATGCAGAAAAATAATAAAAGATGAGGACAAAAGGAAACACTGAATAAGAAACTTTTGACTTGTACCGTAATGGTTTTATGTCTCTTATAGCCCTGACGAAAGACGTCATTTACACCATGTTTTTAGCCTGAATCTTCACTGTAGATCTTTAGCTTGGAGCCACGTTCACAGGCACATACACACTGTCTGAACTGGGCGTGTGTGGTGTGATGGTGTGTGCAAGCAAGTAAACGGCGTGTTAGGGCCTTAGGCGACATGGACTATGCCAGGCGAGCAGTGTGGAGGCATTCCGAGTCTTCATTCCCTTAAGATGTGTGGAAATTCTGGAATGCTGTTTTCCTGTCAAACTCCAGCAGTGTTTTATGGACTAAAAGACTAAACCCGACCCTCAATCAGCATGACAGGATGACAAGATAATGACTGAATTTTCATTTCTGGGCATACTATCCCTTTAAGACATGTTCATCTTCTGTTTTGTAAATAGATGGTTCATTAATTATGAACATTTTCAGGATGCACTTTTACATCTTGAAACTGAAAAAGGGAAACATTTGCAGGTATTATGCAATGGTTTTACTGGTCCTGCCCACCCGAGATCGAATTCAGCTGTATATGGCACGTGAACTATCTTAAACCCTAAAAACCCAAAATCAAAGCCAACAATTACACCACCCTGTAACCTTAAAGCGATATTCCACTCTTAGATAATCATCCACTCAATATGTGCTCACCTCTATGACGATGTGATGATGGGTGAAGATCTTCAGTTCACAAAACAATCCTGGAGTTTCAGCAGAAAACAGGGTTGCAGCTAATGGCAGTGAATGGAGACCAAATGTAAATGTAAAAAAAAAGAACACAAAACAAACACAAAATGTCTCCATCCTGCTCGTGTGGTGTAATCCAAGTGTCTGTGAGCTGTGACATTAAAATTTAACCACAAAAGACGCCATTTACACCATGTTTTTAGCAGGTAGGATGTTAACATGGTGTCGATCTTGCGATATTTTCACATGTGCATCCATTAAGAGATATACGAAGTCTCACGAGATCGACGCCATGTTTACATGCTACCTGCTACATGCTACAGTTGACATTTTGGCTAAAAACATGGTGTAAATGGCGTCTTTTGTGGTTAAATTTTAATGTTGTGGCTCATGGACACTTGGATTACACCACACAAGCAGGATGGAGACATTTTGTGTTTGTTTTGTGTTCTTTTTTTTTTTTACATTTACGTTTGGTCTCCATTCACTGCCATTATACTGGATGAGGCTGCAACCCTATTTTCTGCTGAAACTCCAGGATTGTTTTGTGAACTGAAGACCTTCACCCGTCATCACATCGTCACAGGGGTGAGTACATACTGAGTGGGTTATGAGTCTGGGGTGGAGTATCCTTTTAAAACAGATTAAAAATAGGAAATCCCATTCTTGTATGTGTAAACACTGTTTTTCTGTCTTCTTATTTGAATATAGCATTGCACAAACATATTTACTGTACAATAATACTGACAATACCATCATATATTTAAAGGTAGATATATCTAGAACTATAACTTGTTCCCAAGCCACAATAACTCTACTGTTTGTAGAAGGCACACAGTCATCTACACTCTGCACTCCGGGATATACAACGTGCCACTAGGCTGCGTCCTTTCACACCAATACACCGATGACTGCATGAGTCACCACGCTATTTTTGGAGACTGATGAAATTCACAGATGATGCCGGTTTGGCCTTTTAACTCATGATGATGAGAAATCTTACAGAGTAGACAATTACACCCAAATAGTAACTGACCTCTGAAAGAGAACTGCCTTCTCCCACCGTGTACGTCTGCATTATGTAACCACCGAGTGCAGTTCAGGAACTGGGGTAAATCCTTTTGAGAACAGTCTGATTTGAAGGTGTATGACTAACACTATAGTAGATTTTTAAAAGGCACCACCAACCCTTTGTTTCAATACATTTAATGTTAATACATTATTCAGAGTGTAGTGACCTGCGTCCAGCGGTGACTTAATATAATGTCTCAATATTTTCAGGCTATGTGGTGATATACATTATATATATCTTGATATACACTTAATAAATTCTTAAACAGTGATGATCTTATAAAGTACGATGCACTGCTACCCAACTACCCAGCAGTACAATATTTTTTACCTGATATTTCCAGTGATACTGTGACAATTTTATAATTGCTTTCACAAAATATCAACACAATGTGATTTTTATTTTGATAAATAATCATCAGTAATGTGTATATAATGACTAAGCGGGTAAAGGCAACTAATAGAACAGCGAGGACAGTCTGGTAAATTCAGAAAATGACATCACTTTTCTGTATTGCAGACTAACCACACAACATAAATATGTCATTCTCAGATATCAGCTCCTTAAATGTGAATATTTTATTATTTCTTTCCTCCTCTCTGACAGTAAACCAAATATATTTGGGTCGAGGACAAAACGAGATATGTGAGGATGTTATCTTGGACTTCGGCACATAAAATGTCAATCAGTGTTTCCTCAATAACTAATTGATTAGTGGAGAAAATGATGGATAGACTGATCGCTAATGTTACAGGAAAGACTTGAAAAATAGGCCCACGGACGTACGGGGGGACGTAAAACATTTCCATAATAACAGCAAGCCCCACCAATCAGAGACGTCCCTGTGACACTTTGGAATTGTGGGCATCGTAGTACTTCTTCAGGGCATTGCGAATTAAACCTATTTTTCTTAAAACAAGGTTATCATACAAGCTTGTGGCCTCTACAGGAGGATGTACCACAGTTTCACAACCTCACAGCTTGTGGCACGTCTGCCTTACAACCATTATGACTAATAATCTAAATCCTACATTCAGAAGATGAATGGGATTTTCACTTCCAGAACTGTTGAGCTCTGTACTGCTCCGCCCGTAGTCGCAATGGAGGAAGCAGACACAAGGCAGAGGCGGAGGGACTACACCGACACAAGAAAGTAAAAAGGACCATGTGGAAACACTCAGTGGAACATTAACTAGCGGCAATTACTGAAGCTCATAAACCAATAAAGTAACAAACAAATCCATCACACCCTCCTGCATTTGAATATGCCCTTCAGGACGTGGGTACAACATGCCCGAGATGCAAACAAAGAGGGGCACACAGCAGTCAGCTGCTCAACTAACCTACTAGCATTTTGGTATGTCAATAAATTATACGCTTACACTGCAACATTATGCTCTTCATATTTTTAATGCTTGATATTTTATGTTTTAATACAAATACATATCTAGTGTGCAAAGATTTATGCTATTTTTACTCCATCCGTCATTGAAAATTCCCCTGCAGGTACTAAAAGGTTTTCATGCCTCCACATTGAGTCAACCGTTGTGAATATTATCCACTGATTATGGTGTGATTAGTGAATTCTTATCCCCTGATGACATCATGATAAATTACCTACAGGGTGTAAGGTTAGACGTTATCTCTCCGTTATGTCCATCTTTCCAGTGACCTCCTCTTTCTCTAACTTATGTTCAGAGTTCAAAATAAAAAAAATGTATTAAAGCTACTACAAGGAGTTTTTAATCAAGTTATAACAGTCTCAATTTAATGTCGATGCCTCTATATAGTATGTAAGATTGCTTATTTATTTCTGTATCTTTCCCAGGCAAAGTTATGCTAATTTTATTTCTGACGTTATATTTAGTGGTTATGGTGGAGGAAACACTACCAGTTTTGTCCACAGGGGTCCTCCAAAATCAACACATTATGAAAGTTTGTTACAGTGGCTTTTAATTGTGATGAAAACTAATTTGAGCAGGTAAATTTAAAGGGACAGTCCACCTCAAAATCAAGAATACATATTTTTCCTCTGGCCTGTAGTGGTATTTATCCATCTATGCTGTTTACTGTTATTTAAGACATGTCTGCGTTCCCTCTGATATAATGGGACTTGATGGCACTCTGCTTGTGGTGCTCAGTTTGGGCACCATAAAGGTATTATGGTATACCAAGGTATTCAAAAATCCCAACAGTAAAATTCCACCATTAAAAACTGAAAGGGAGATGCTGTATTGTAGTGCGCAGCACATGCCACCAGGTTTCAGTGTCTGTGCTGCAGTGCAGCTGTACAGACAAACATGACATCTGGGGGATAAGGTGGCAGGACTAACGACTAAAAAAGAAAAAAAAAAAGGTTCTGTTTGGGATTATTTTGAATTCAGTCCTGGTGATAAAGGTAAGCTAAGAAACACTACAGACCACTGAATGTTCAGAGTGCTGTTTCGTCGTGATTGTGTAATTTTGTCATGAGTGTGGCAGGCTTAGTACCGTCTATGATTATAGAGAGTGGCGGTGAATGCGTGCTGAGCGGAGGAAAAGGAGAGCAGCGAAGTTGTTCGTCTGGCAGTGAATGAGCAGCGACGGCGACAGCGTGGGTTTGATTTTGTCAGTGAGTGAAAGCTGCAGCTTCTCAAGACTGAAGCAGAGCTTCTCCGTGTGTGTGTGTGTTGTTCCCAGCTGTGGGAATAGCGCTGCTACGATGATCCGCTCCACCTATGTTGAGGGAGTACTACTGTACAGAAGAGTAAAATCAGTTGAGTTGTTTTACACAAATACTGCTGTAATACTGTATACCCCGGTAATAATCAGGATGGTATGAAGGTATGAAAAATAAGTACTGGCCAAACCTAGCTAAAAGCACCAAAAAATAAATATGAAAAACTCAAAACCAGCATCTCTTTCCAAAAACCCGGTTACTCAAGACAATCTTGTTGTGAGCAGTTTTATTTAGGAACTACTTTCTTTCTGCAATAGAATCTACCAGAACTACTTTCTTTCTACTGGCGAGAAAAAAGTTCTAAATGAAAAACTGCTCACAACAAGGTCTGTGGATTCCCATGAATGATTTTTGTAAAGAAACCGCTCATATTTCCAAAAGTCTGCAACTCACACCAGAAAATCTAGATGTACAAATATCACTACAGGCCAGGGGGAAAATATGCATTTTTGATTTTTGAGGGGAAAAGACAGATTACTGAAGATCTGGTGACTGTTCTACATATATTTTAATGTGTTGCCAAAAAAAAAGTAAAAGTGTGAACTCATGACAAAGATTTACCCAACAGAACAGAGACAGAAAGAAAAAACCTCTGCACCACAAACTAGGGACAGCCAACCTAGTTTCACTTAAAGCTGTGCTACAATAGGCCACTTGAGGGATTTTACCATGTTGTAGTAGCATCATGAAAAAAAAATTCCAAGAGTCATCTAAAGGAAAAACAGTGCTGTATGCATTAGGTGATACACAACTAATTCAGCCCACCCTTTCCACCACACAGCTATATAAATTCAATGCAGGACAGGGGGTAAGTAAACCAACACATCTCAACTAAACAACCTGCTTATCACACTGACGAGCCTTCAAGCTGAATATGGAGCACTTTATTAGGATTGCCTTTTGGATTGTTACTCTCGCTGGTTGTCTTTCAGCACCTACACCTGTACAGGAGTTGGATAATCAGAAGGGGATTATCCCAAAACTGAAGAAAGAAGTCAAATGTGTAAGTCATTTCAAGACCAATTTGTTTCTCTGCTCAGTTTGCTCAGTTTCTTCTGGTTAATAACACAGTCCATTTTTTTCTTTTGTTCAAACAGGCAGATTTAACACTCTATGCTCCAGAAAAGATGAAGGTAAGTGTGCAACAGTGTTACACTCCCAGAAACAAGTAACAATGAAATATGTATCAGTGTGTACCGAATATGACAATGGATGGATGAGTTTATGAATATTAAGCCGGGGTACTCCCCAGCATCAAAGAAGCTCAAGCATCAGGGTTTAGTTGAGCTTTTATAAACCACATGTGAAGGTTCTCTAGTACAGGAAATGAGCTTGCCAGGTGTTGATACTTCACACAGCTGTCACAGCCTCTGTTTGCTTAGTTCTCTGCGTGCAGCCACAAGCCTGCCTCAGTCAGAGCCGTAAAGGGACACTAAAACATCTTTCTCTCTCACACACAGAGAGAATGCTTTACCAAAGCACTGGACTGCTACTTCACTGAACTTGACGGACCAGCCAGTCTGGAATGTGAAGATCCCCATGGCAGCATAAACCAAACTCTTCGATACTTGGACGAATTGATCAGTAAACGGGAGAAACAAGTGAGTATTTCTTCACACTGTATTGCCACATCTAGTGCCAAGGATTTAAAAAAAAGCAACATGACAACATTAAATTTATTCAAATGAACTGAACTGACTTTTAATCTTCTCCCTATGCACAGACAAACTCCACTGAATGTGCCTTGGAATGTGAGCAAGATGAAGAAGTACCATTCAATACATTTGTGACAAACCTGGAATCTTTATTTCAGCGAGTGAACAATGAAGCCTGAGTTTTAAAAAGTAGCTTCAGTCCAGTAAGACTGAGGCAACCTTTGTGCTGCAGCCTCCCCGTCAAGAAATACCACAGGAAGTCTAAAGCAGGTGCTGCAGAAAATGGACAACTAAACTTTGTCCCAAGTGACACAACACGGCCAACCTGTTATTCTGAAGCCGACAGACTTTTCATGAATGTATCCTTGTGTTTTAAAGATTCTTTAAAGTAATCAAACATCTACATAGATATTGAATGGCGTGATCTCAGGAATATGTTTTTAATGATGCTACAATTTTGAACACTGCTCTACATTATATGATATTAAAAAATATATTTATTGCCATGTTATTGCAATATGAAGATAAGGCAACTGAATGTGTTTTCTTTTACTAGATATTAATGTAATTGTATGTCTACAATTAGATTTTTTCTGTGATTTCTACAAGAAAGTGCTGTGAAGTGAATGTAAAAGTTCTCAGTCAATTTCCAACAGTGACAATGTATTTGTAAGCTCGTGTAAAATTCTGAACTTCTATTTATATATTTATTGTTTATTTAATATCCTGTGCATCTAAGGGAATAATTTAATAAATGTTATCATAAAGAGTTTGTGTGTTGCCGTTAAGATGGTGTGTTAATTATGGAATGTTATGTTATGTTAAGTTGACAGTGGAAAGTTTAAGAGAATATCCAAAAAACTGTTAGTTTAGCTCTTGCTTGTTATGGATGGAGATTTTATCAAATAAGAACGCTATCTGGGTTAAGTTCTGGATTAACCTACCCACAAAATACTTATTAATCTATAAATATGTAAGACACAATGTGAATTTTGTCTCGGAGACAGGTTCTTCTGCTTAACACTAGCAGTGATGCAAATAATGTGGGAAAGGAACAGGCGTGAGGCCTCTGTAGGAGGTTCAATTTCCTCAACGTTTAGGGCAATTTCATGTCAAGCTGTTCACAACAAGCTTGAGTGTGGAAAATTAAGTCATCGTGAATCCACGTCATGTCACGCTGGGGACCAAGACAGATCGTTGGTGTTTCAAAATATGACACTAGTCTGTAAGTAGACTTTGCATCCTAATAAAGCTGCAACAATTAATCAATCGTTAAATTATTCCCTAACTATTTTGATAATTGATTAGTCCGTGTGAGTAATTTCTTAAGAAAAAAAAGTAATAATTCTCTGATTTCAGCTTCTTAAATGTGATTATTTTCTGGTTTCTTTACTCCTCTGACAGTAAACTGATTATCTTGGGGATGTAGACAAAACAAGACATTTGAGGATGTCATCTTGGGCTTTGGGAAACACTGACTGACATTTTTCACCATTTTCTGCACCAAAAAAACTAATCAACTAATAGAGAAAATAATCAATCTTTTTTTCAGCTATTGTGAAAGAAATCCAATTACAATTTCAAGCAGTTTCAAGCACTTTATTTCAAATCCAAGCACTCGTCAAACCCTGAAAACGCTACATCAAAATTAAAGCATTAAAGGATTTGGGGCACCATCAGGAACCCGTAAAGATTAGCTATACTTAATAATTGTCAAAATGGCTACCATTATTTTCAAAAAGTAAATTTTAAAAGCAGATAGACTATATTATTATGGGATTAGAATTTCCGCCTTGTTTTTATCATGTAAGCCATCTGTACTGATAACCTGCTCACATTACAAAGGTAGTTATTGTGTATTTCACATTGCATTTTGTACTGTGTAGTGTGCACTTTGAATTTTACTTATTGTGTCTACTTGTTATGTGTAGGACTACAGATGGAAATGAACATCTCGCTAAATCTGGTGCAACCATGTTTCCATTTCTTGTAAATGATCAATGTCATCGCACACTGTCCTTTTATAAATCAAAGAGTTTTATTCCAGCAGCATCGTTGCTATACTGCATATAAAAGTAGTAAATAGAATACTTATTGAGGTGAACTATTCATCAAACTGATGCCACAAGAAAATAACAAACAAGTTATCAAGCCAAAATGAACAGAGCCCCTGAAAACTGCACACAGCACAAATGTGAACCTTTAAATCAACATTCTTCACACAGGAAGCCGAACTTAAACTGTCTTTTCAGAGCCCTAGACTGCATATACAATTGGTAAATATAATGTACAATAGAATGAAATATGAAAAAAAAAAAACATATCTGTTTTGAAGTTAAGTGCTACATCTAACTAGTCTTGCTCATCAAGTAGTGAACAATAAATTAAATAAAAAAATATGTATATATGTGATGCCCTCTCCAAGTCTCTTCGAAGGCTGTATTTACCATTGCAGATTTTGAGTTTTGACCCTTTGAGGTTGCTGTAGCTGGTTTTGTGTGGAGTGTTGAAGCGTTGTGCGTTCCAATACTACTACCATACTATTTAGTATGCTAGGGTTTAGTATGTCACAATACATAGTATGTCAAATGCAGTATGCCGAAAATACCAGGATATCCTGCTGCATCCTACATGCTTTACTGGCTATTCTAACCCACAATCTTTTCTGATGGGTGTACGAGCAAGAGGGTCAAAGTTCAGGGCAGAATGTTATGAGGAAGTGCATATTTATATATCATATATATATATATATGTATATGTATATATATATATATATATGTATATATATGTATTAGGGCTGTCAAAATTAACGCTGTTAACACAGATTAATCCATCATCATGATTAATCTGATTAAAAATTTTAATGCAATTAACGCATCTGCAGCGCAGAATGACTCAAAGCCCTGAAACGTCTCTGGCAACGCATTTCGGGCAGTTTGTCCAAGTAGACTTACCGTCGCAGATGCCGCCGCACATGCACAAATGGGTAGTTGATCCGGTAGCGGCATATATATATATATTCATATATATGTATAGTAAAGGCTAGATGTCTTAAGGCGGAGTCTCTAACGGCATCACCGGGTGGCCATCTTACCCCAGGCAAGCTCTCTGGCGGAGTCTGTGGTATGTGAATGCAGGTGAGTGATCTGCACAAACGTAAATACTCGTATCTTGCTGAAATCTTGACGGATTTACAAACGGTTTGGTTTCTTACAAACGTTATTAACGTGGCTGAAATTCTGGATGTTTGACCGGAAGTATAACATAATTATCCATAAGTGCAGTGTTACTACACCTCTGACGTTTATAACAAACCAAACCGTTTGAAAATCGGTAGAAAATTGAGCAAGTTATGGTTGTTTAAAAAGTATGCACCACTACAACACAATGTTATGGGTGAGCCAGCTGACTGTGGTAAGATGACCGCCAGTGCGGACGTGCGATTGCATTGGCCGGCAGCGCGGAGGAGACATCTAGCCTTTATTATACATATCTATGTAGCCTATATATTCCCTTCTTTCTTGAGTCTGTTTGCTCATGCAAAATGAAACGCGATTAATATAGATTAAAAATGAATGATATTTAATCGTGATTAATCGAAATTAATCCACAGTAACCCTGTGATTAATCTGATTAAAATTTTTAACGCAATTAACGCATCTGCAGCGCAGAATGACTCAAAGTCCCTGAAACGTCTCTGGCAACGCATTTTGGGCAGTTTGTCCAAGTAGACTTACCGTCGCAGATGCCGCCGCACATGCACAAATGGGTAGTTGATCCGGTAGCGGCATATATATATATATTCATATATATGTATAGTAAAGGCTAGATGTCTTAAGGCGGAGTCTCTAACGGCATCACCGGGTGGCCATCTTACCCCTGGCAAGCTCTCTGGCGGAGTCTGTGGTATGTGAATGAAGGTGAGTGATCTGCACAAAC
>JAJHUR010123589.1:1564-19877 GCA_027495735.1 Lutjanus campechanus | reverse complement strand
GAGGGGCGTATTAGTCTGTCGCTCATCCTCATTAATCTTCCCTACTTCCCTAGAGGAGATACAGAGACAGAACAGCCATCCATATGGGTGTCTGACAAAGCAAGGGTGTCCAGCTGTCTGCCTGTCTGCGTGTGTGTGTTTCTGTGTGAGTGTGTTCACCTCAAATGGTCGGAGTGCTTGAACATTGTGTCCTCAGTGTTTCAGGAAAAATATGCTTAAAGTCAGTGATAGTAATAAAACATTTAACATATGCTCTCTCTGGCATTTACTGGAATTAATCTTTAAATATTCTTAAGATCTAAAATCACTTGTATCATCTCTGTGTCCCCTGTGTAGCGTGCCGGGACTGAGACCGCTCATGGATGTAAACTACCTGCCTTTGACAGACATGCGGATAGCCAGGACGTTCTGCTTCACCAACCTGGGTCAGGCCATGTACCTCTGCTCCCCCACTGAGATCCAGAGGATCACTTACAGCCAGGACATCTGTGAAAACCTGCAGGTCAGTTCTATAAACAGCACAGTACGCATGCTAATTTAATGATTCAGAGTTTGGGGTTTAAATCTTGAGTTAAAGGGACAGTTCGGATTATTTGAAGTGGGGTTGCATGAGGTACTTATCGAATGTCAGTTCATTACCTACAGTAGATGCAGACTGGCATGCCCCTAGTTAGGAGAAGGAGAGAGGAGTACCAGCATGGAAGTTAAGCAATGTACTGCTGTGGATCCCGTCGGCAACAGACGGAATTTTAGCTACTTAAAGGGACAATTCACCCCAAAGTCAAAAATCAAATCTCACCTGTAGTGCTGTTTGTCCATCTAGATAGTTTTGGTTTAAGTTGCAGAGTTTTGGATTTATCAACTGTAGAGATCTTTACCTTCTCTCCAATGTAATGGAACGAGATGGCACTCAGCTTAAAATACATTTGAAAAATTCAAAACTTTCTCTTCCCAGAAATCATGACCAGGTCACTCAAGATAATCCACAGACCTTGTTGTGACTAATTTCATGTAGGAACTTTATTTCTATGGTGGAATCTACCGGAGCTACTTTCTTTCTATTAGAAAGAAAGTAGTTCCTATTTAAAGCTGTTTGCAGCAAGGTCTGTGGACAATCTTTAGTAAGGTCATATCTGGAAAGAGACATTGCAGTTGAGTTTTTCAAGTGTACTGAGGCGAGTGCCTCATAGTCTTATTATATTTAAAGCAAGCAGACATCTTCAATAGCCAATACCTCCAAAACTTGGCATCTCACACCAAAACCTAGATGGCTAAATAACACTACAGGTAAAAAATATGTATTTTTGATTTTGGGGTAAACTGTTGCTTTAAAAAAGGTCCACCTAAAAAAAAATTCAACATCAATTTAAGTGTACACTGTATGTAGAATATTTTTGCAGAAAACCTTTTCTGATGGGAAACCGCAGTTGTATGAGCCAAATATCACTTTTTCCAAACCAACTAAACTCCATACCTGAAATCAGTAATTTTACCTTGCAGAACACTGGTGTTACTGGTCCACCTCTGCCTGTTAGTTAGTTAGTTAGTTTGTGTTCATTATGTGACTTATGTGAGAAAAAACAAACTAACAGACAGCGGCAGCGGCAGACTAGCAACTCCTGTGTTCTGTGAGGTAAAATGACTGATTTCTCCTATGGAGTTTGGTTGATTTGGAGAGGGCAATATTTGGCCCATATAACAACATTTTCCCATCAGAAAAGTGTGTCTGATGGCAAGATAAAGCAGTGAAAATATTCTAAATGTAACACTGACAACAAGTACCTCATGCTACATCAAATAATCTGAACTATCCCTTTAAGTTTTGCAAATTATATGTAAGAACTGCATTGAAAACATTACATATTAAAGACAATTGACATCATCATATAAAATTGTTGGTGGAAATATACTTGAGAACATTCATACAATCTGTACTGTATTGTTTTGTACATCTTACCTGAGACTGTACTCTGCTGTACACTAGACTGTATTTGTAGTACACTGTGTGTGTGTATACTGTTGTTAATAAAACACTATATAAAAGCTGTAGGCAGGCTGGATGATGTGTGTATTGATGTTTCAGGAGATGCTGGGTGAACTCTTTACACCAGTGGAGACACCAGAGGCACCCAACAGAGGGTTCTTCAAAGGTCTCTTTGGGGGCGGAGCACAGTCACTGGACAGAGAGGAGCTATGTAAGCCAAACCTACACATGCCCGGAAACACTTTGGTTCAGTCCTCTGTCGATACAACCCGACTTTCACCCTGTTTTTTTTTTCCTTTTATCTCTTAACACAGTTGGTGAGGTAGCTGCTGGAAAGGCATCCAGAAGTCTGGCCCAGCACATCCCAGGCCCAGGTGGCATCGAGGGAATGAAGGGGGCAGCCTCTGGTGTGGTCGGAGATCTGGCGCGGGCCCGGATAGCGCTGGATGAAAGAGGCCAGAAACTGGGCGAGCTGGAGGAGAGGACGGCTGCCATGATGGCCAGCGCAGATTCCTTTTCCAAACACGCCCATGAGGTAACAGAAAAAAATGTCGAAAGTCTAGAAAGAACAGCAAACCCCATGATGAAATCACTACAAGGACATCATAGCTTCTCCTGTACATGCAAACCTGTGTGTGCCCAGTGCCTAACACTATAACAATAAAACCTTGACTGAAATAAATAGTTTACTGAGGAATAATCCTTTGAACCTTTTTTCAGGGTTCTATAACTTAATTTTTTTTTTGTTCTGTTCTGTTTTGTTTTGTTTTGCTGCTTTGTTGCTGATTTATCTTTGCTAATAATATGTTACAGTAGATTCAAGATAATGAGTACTTTCAGATATAATCTAATTTTTAGAAAAGAAATAACTTATCAAATAATAATTTAGTGGTCCTGCTGCAGTAACTCTGAGGGCCCACTGTTGAAGACCCAGACTCAAAAAGCTGAAGATGTTGGTAATAATACGCACTATCATTGTCCAAGTTGTTGAGCTGGTTATAAAATCTGTGCCGTCTTTTGGGCGAGTGTTGTAGAGTTATTAAGATGCGTCGTGTGAGAAATGTCAATCCTCCATAAACACACTATATGAGAACATCATACAACACACATGGTTCATTTATATTTATATATTAGCAAATACTGTATATCATGTTCTAGAGATGTGACTCACTTACACTGGTCACCCACTAGAGTGCAGTATATGCATGTGGAAAGACCACAGTGCTGTGGTGAAGAATCTTACACTGATGTCAGACAGGCAGTCACACTTGACACACGAGGCCTCCTGTTTCATGCAATGTTTCTAATTTGACAGAGTGAACCAAAATTAAAGGAGAAATCTGTAAAATATTCAATGTAATTTATCATAAAATGGCCATATGTCATCAGAGATTAAGGAAACAGTGCTACAACATTTATGAGTCAGAAGATCTTCACCCATCCTCACATTGGCATAGATGTGAGTACATATTGAGTGGACTATTATTCTGCGGTGGAATATTTCTTTAATGGAGTCTGACAGGCAGTAAGACAGGCAGTCACTAACCTCATACTACAGAGTGTGTATTTTCAGAGCAGTTGTTTTACATTGACAGACAGCTGACAGCTATTAACAGCTGATCAACTTCAACTGTAGGACTCATCATGAGTTATTGTCAAATTACAATTTTGCAATCATCTTGAACTCCTGCATTGTTCCTGCAGCCTACAGAAGCTTCGTCGAGTCAGGGGAGGAAGGGGCGGGGTGAAACAACCATTGACTGTATATTAAATAGGATTTCACCTATTTAATACGTACAGTCTATGGCACCAACTGGCTATTTGGACTACATTACTCATTTTTGGATGTGCAATTGCTACATATTGCTGCTTTAAAGCAAGAATTGTCATTTCATGACATAAAATGGACTTGAGAACTTTAGCAAAAGGATTAGCAGCTGATGAGGGACTATTAAGCCCTGAATTAATCATGAGAATCGTGGATTGTGTTACCAGTTGGAAATTAATTCCTAAGACTTTGAATGGTCATTCTCACTCCAACATATCTTCTCTTTCCAGATGATGCTGAAGTGCAAAGACAAGAAATGGTACCAGTTCTGATCAGTGGCGGGGGAGGAGCAGAGCTCCACGGACTGTACTGAACTGTCACCTTCCATCGGCTCATCTGGACTCACCGTGACCCCCACCCATCCGTCCGTCCGCTCATCCATCCCTCCAAGCCTTCTTCACTGGGACACTTGGGATTTTCTTCCCTAGCACAATGTTGAATACTGTTCTTACCTCAGTCTTAGGGTGGAACTGAGGGGTAGACAGCGGAGAAGGACAAACCTCAGAGGGAGCAAATAAATGGTGTCTTTTTTTTTATGTTCTCGTCTCTTCGTTTATCTCTGTTCAGCCTCTCCTCCGAGGTAGCCGATTGGCCCACGCACCTGGAGATTCTTCATTCTCATTTGCCAAAACGTCCTTTACTGTTGTCTCCAGTATTCAAACCGACGAACACAGCTGAAAAAAGACAAAAACCTAATGAAGAAACAGACTACAAAAAATTCTTAAAATGTAAAAAGAAGGAAAAAGAATCTAAATACATCATTATATATACATAAATCTAATAAATGTACAACGCTGTATCCACTTGCGGGTGACAAGTGCTGAAGAAAGGGAAAACTCATCAACATGACAGGAGCGGGGTGTGAAGGTCGAAGGAGGCAACACTGGAGAGCCGCGGGAAGTGCTGCGGCAGTGACGCCTCCTCTATGCAGAGAGCCACAGGGATATAAGCAACTTCTTCTGATGTACACTGGATATTTCACTCTAGACTCTCCTCTGTATCTGACAGACTTTCATATTGTTACCAACAGTGTGTGCGTGTGTGTGTTAATTTCTATTTTTCTTGCCATTCCTCTATTTGTTATTCGTTGGGTTTTTTGCTCTGTCTGTATTATTGGAAAATCTCTTATTTTTCTATTGTTGTGAAAGTGGATGATATTTGATTTGTTGAAAAATACGTTTTGTGGCTTTTGTCTAATAACTCGAATTAATTTCTCCTTATGAAAAGGGCTGGAATCTAAAAGGAGGGCAAGGATACAAAAGGCATATATCATTTGGTACTCGCTGACATGGCCACATCATATATGTTGACTCTGAAATCTTAAAGAAAGTGTGTATGAACCACTCATGTTTATTGTTAACCTGGGGATTCCTATTTATTGACCTATCGGATGTGATGTTAACTGCCTCCCTCACCCTCAAATTCCACAGTTTGGCTTAGTCTGATGAGATCAGTGTTAGAGATGCTAATAGTTGAGCCAGATTTGCTGGGTTTTCAGGAGTTTCCAAATTCTGGAGTACACATCAGTATTCACATGAGTACAAATCCTATTTATGTGTATTCATATATGCAGGATAAAACAAACGCAATTCCAAAAAAGTTGGATCGTTGGGTAAAACATGAACAAAAACAGAATGCAATCATTTGGAAAAACTTTTTGACCAATATTCAATTGAACTGAACAGTACAAAGACAAGATGTTTAATGTTGATTAACTTTATTTATTTTTTAATACGCTCATTCTAAATTTGATGCCTGCAAACATGTCTGTGTTGTTTGGACAGGGGCATGTTTACCACTCCTGATACAACACTCCTTTCTTTTAACAACACCCAGTAAGTGTTTGGGAACTGAGGTCACTACTTGTCAAAGTTTCTTGCTTGGTATACAACTTTAGGTGCTTAAGAGTCTGCGGCCTCTGTTGGCATAGATTGCACTTTATAATCCACCACACATCTTCAATCAGTCCAGGTCTGGACTGCAGGAAGGTCAGTCTAGTACCTGAACTCTTTAAATGCATAGCCACACTGCTATAAACACGTGCAGAATGTGTCTTGACATTGTCTCACTGAAATAAGCACGGACGTTTCTTTAAAAAAGACGTCATCTGAATGGCAGCAAATGTTGCTCCAAAACCTGTATGTACCTTTCAGCATTAATGGGGCCTTCACAGAAAAACAAAAACTGAAAAGTGGACTTAGGATGACCTCAGGCCCAGAAAAGTCTGCAGCGTTTCTGGGGTCTCGCTTTGCATGGGAGAGTCTTCACTTTCCTTTGTAGACACAGTAACAAACTGTGTTTACTGAAAATGGCTTCCCTACGTGTTCCCCAAATCATGTTCCCCAATCTAAGGCAGTTTTCAAGGCAGTGCTGCCTGTGGCATCAAAGGTCACAGGCATTCAGTGTTGGTTTTCAGCCCTGCACCTTAACCTGCAGAGATTTCTCAGGATTCTCTGAATCTTAATGATATTATGGATTGTAGATGGTGAAATCCACCAAATTCCTGACCCTTTTGAGGATGCCCCTATTTACCTGTGAAATCTTCCAAACAGGTGGGGTTTTTTAAAGCATTCCACAACTTTCCATGTCTTCTGTTGACCCTGTCCCACCTTTTTTGAAGTGTTTCAGGCATCAGATTCAAACTGAGTGTATATTTACAAAAAAACAATAAAGTTATTAGTTTGAACATAGAATATCTTGTCCATGTACTGTATTCAATTGAATACAAGTCAAAAAAGTTTATGCAAATCATTACATTCTGTTTTTATTTACATTTTACACAACATCTCAACTTTTTTGGAATTGGGGTTGTAGAAATATGGATGTATAATCCTTTAAAGGCATACATTTGAAACATACTTTTCGCTGACAGTTGTCTGAATGAGAAAGTTCTCTGTGTGATTTCTTTATTGATATTTATTTATTGAGGTGCGAGAGACCGTTGCGTTTGGTGTCAGAAACTTCCACATTCGTTATCATCTCGTTTGTATCTCCATATTTGCAGTAAAGCTCAAATGTGGTTTATCTCTCTGTCTACCAGGCTTTTAACCTTTATTTGTATATAAGTAAATAGTTTGACAATCTTAAGACCAACTGGAAAGTAAATGTCGAGGTTGCTCCAGCAACATAAAGAGGAGAGAGGCCATATTTTTTCTGACGCCAAAGAGTTGCTTTAGCTTTTCCATTGCGTTCATCGTTTGGCTCGTCTCATCATCAGACAGTATACAGTAATATGTACAGACCCAGGTCAGGTCCATCTAGGAAATTTATCATCCTCATCACCATTCAGGGTTCAAGAAATGGAGCAAGTTGCAATGGAACTCAGCCATTTATAGTGCTACTGTATCACAATATGTCATAAAATGTAACATTTGGACTAATGTTTAATGTTTAAAGTGGCCTAACTGTTGGTTGATAAGGCTGTTTCCTCTAAACAAGAACCATTCCACGACAGCTCAGACACACTATTTACGGTATTCATCTGTGTGTGTGTGTGGGAATGTGTGTGTTTGTATGTCTTCTATGTCTGTCTGTGTGTCAGGGTGTGTTCAAGTGATATAATTTATTAGGTTTTGGTTGTTTAATAATTGATGTTGATGTCCTAGTCTCACCGGTCAGCAGTCTGTGTCCAGTTGAGTGTCTGTTACACTAACTAAAGCCACCAGTGACGGTAAAAAGATAACAATAGGATAACGAACACTCGAGGATGACCTCTGAATTCTGGTTTAATTTGAACTTACGCATGTCCAGTCTTCGACTCTCCTGCATTTGTCCTCTGAATCCTCTCTTCCTCCAGGGAGTCTTCCACGGACTCCGCTGGTTCCACAGCTACAGATATGGCCTTCTCTGTGTTTAGTAAGCATTGTAGTGTGGATGTTGGTAGGTAGCTCTGTCCTTCCCTCCCCTAAAGGTGAAGAAGAGGAAAAAACAACTTCAGGAAAAATAACTAGTTTTAGCTAGAGGTCATCCCTGAAAAACCTGTTCAACGTCTTTCCCTCCAACCCAACTGTTATTTGTGTGTTTATGTTTTATTTTTTGTCTTTTTTTTTTAATGTTATACTTGTTTTTGTTTGTTTTTTATCTTTGAGTGATTTGTTTCTCGTCCATACACTCCAGTATGCAGTATTCTTACCCAATAACGATCCACACACTCAAATAACAAAGAGGGAGTCCTGTCTATCTGCCATATACCATCTTCTGTCCTGGATTCAACAGTTATCAGTGGGTTGCAGTATTTTTCTCATTGTAGCCAATTTTCTTGTACAGTTTTATGCAACTTTCACATGGATGTTTATGACTTTATCTGCTGCCACAAAAGTTTAGAAATTCTGTAGATAGAGATTACTGTGCAATGGAAAATAAAAGTGGAAAATGTATTTTTTTTATTTTATTTTTTTTGTCTTAAAGCATCTTTAAAAAAAAATTCTACATGGTAATATTGGGGGTGAATTTAAGGAATAGTGAGTTACTCTTAGAGATGAAGGTGCTAATGAAAACTATGTACGATTCTTGGGTGCTTGTCCACATAGGAGAACCTTTTTTGGTTCCTGGTAGAACCCTTTGTAATGTTTCTACCTAAAATCCTTTTAAGAGGTTCTACCCAGAACACAACAAAGGGTTATATCTATGAAAATCTGTGAAAGGTTTCACACAGAACCACATATGAGAGGCTCAAAAGAGAACCCTTCAATGGTGTAATGGTTCTATCCAGAACCTTTCCACCCTTCAAGGGTGCCAACAAGAACCCACCAAAGGGGTTCAACCAAGAACCCTTATATATTCCAAGGGTTTCCTCTGGAACCATATCTAGGATAATGAGAACCCTTCTATGTCCCAACAGTTTTATCTGTAACCCGCCAAGGGGGATCTAAAACTTGACTTTTTGTATAGGTTAGGGTTACAGGTTTCAACTATAATCCTCTTGTCTTCTGAGGGTTCTAAGAAGAACCATGTTGTATTCTACAGAAGAGGCTAAAACACAAGAACACATGTCAAATTAACTGTATTCCAAATACATCTACATTTAAAAATGCCATTTAAAAAGTGGGTAAACACTTGAATATTTGAAGAGAATCTTTTAACACTCATGCCTTCAGCGATCCTTGAATAACTCTTTTTACCAAAAAAGGATCTTTGGATGAGAAGGGTTCTTAATGGAACCCTTAATCTTACAAAGAACCTTTGACAAACCCTCTCTTCAAAAAAGGACTCTTCAGAAGCAAATGGCTCTGGGTAGAGCCCCAGCCGTCAGGAAGAATCTTTTGAAAAAACCCTTAAATGCTGACAAACACCCTGAAACCCTTATTTCTAAGAGTGTAGACAGTGTGTGCCAAGTAGAGCTGCAACAATTAGTCAATCAAAAGAAAATTAGTTGTCAACTAACTTGATGATAGATTAATTGTTTCAGGCATTTTTCAAGCAAAGATGTCAAACACTGACGGTTCTAGCTTCTTAAATTTAAGGGATTTGCTGCTTTTCTTTGTCATTTATGACAGTAAAGGAAGAGCGTTTGGGCTTTGGACTGTTGTTTGGACAAAGAAGCAATTTGAAGACGTTGATTTGGGCTCTGGGAAAGAGTGATGAGCATTTTTTTCACACGATTAATTGATCAATCATGAAAATAATCAGCAGATGAACGGATAATGAAAATAATGGTTAGTTTCACCCGTACGGACAAGTGTAATGCTCATGTAGGTATGTGCATGTCCATCCAGAATAAGCCAAATACTGTATGCAAAGACGAGGCTTTGAATTGATTATTGCTGAGTATTGTCATATTTGCATCTGTACACTAGATGGCAGCAAACAAACACAGTTTTCTCTACAGGTCTTAAGACTGAGCAGGGAAAAGATGTCAAGTGGTCAAAAAAAACAATGCAATCCTGCTGCTTTATGAGTCATCATCAGGTGATCTAACCAGGTCATATTTGACTTAATGTTAATATAAGAATACAGTTATGGATTAAGCATCAATTGGTCATCAAATTCAACTCTTTAGTAGGAAGCAAATCTGCTCACTTTCAGCCCCTGTAATAGCTTGTTTTAAAGCTTATGATCTGTTGTGTGCCTTTTCTTAGAGAAACTCAATCCTGTATTGATCACACTAAGTGACTTCCGGATGTGCTCTCTGGTTTCTTTGCAGTCATGACACAGGTGACGAAGTGGTCAGTGGAGTGCTTGAAGGTCACCCTTTTCTGTAAATTAGAGGTATTTTCACTCTTGACTGTTTTTTCAAGCTTTGTGTACTTAAATTACAGGTGAAGTACCTCAAAGTGACCCTGATCGTGATTTTTGGTAAATGTTGTGACTGTCACTGGAAACATAGTAATTATCTGGGACGCTTTCTCTGGTATTTTTCCACTTAACTGCCTTACAATAACACCACTATTATTAGGAAGTGACCTCTTGAATCAGTGGTACAATTGTTCTGAGACCGTATTACAGAAACTTGCTATCTTAAGTTAAGATAGAGGGAGTCTTAAGATAGGATTTTTTCCTATTTGGTATTACTTCATCCTATCCTATCCTAGGTTTGGAAATCCCAAATTGCTTATCAACTTTTATGCCTGATACCTAGCAATCTTAGCAGCCTTTCTCACCAAGCTAAACAACTTTGTAACTGTTGTTTTTTTTCCATCCGTCCATTGTCCGTAACCGCTTATCCTGACGGGTCGCGGGCGGGCTGGAGCCTATCCCAGCTGACAATGGGCAAGAGGCGGGGTACATCCTGGACAAGATGCCAGTAGAGACAGACAACCATTCACACCTACATGAGCAATGTAGAGTTATCAATGAAGCTGTTATACTGCATGTCTTTGGATTGTGAGAGGAGCACCTGGACAGAACCCACGCAGACACACACCCCCCACCCCCACCCCCCCACCCCACCCCATCCAATTTACTATATACTGAAACCTGCATTAAAATGTACATAAATGGAGCAAAAACAATGATGGGTGCTTAACTTAAAGACAGATGAGGTAGAGGTTTTGAGAACATCTGGAGAGACATCCAAAAATGTTCTTTTTGTGAAATTTACCAGAATGCCAACTTGGGAGATATAAAGAAAGAAAGTGGGCTAAGTTAGCATCCAGCTGTATCCAGCTTCCAATTTGTAAAAGCAATAAAAGAGCAACCAAACAGCTTAAACAAGTTAGCTAACACTCTTGTTATTTACAGTTAGTTAATACTTTTGTTAGCAACTGTTAACAAGCATCACTGTTAGCTCCTGTTAGTTAACACTTTTGTTAGCTACTGTTAAGAAGCAGTACCATCAGTTGTTGTAGGCAAACACTACAGTAACGTTTCCTACCTCAAGTTAAGACAGGAACATTGACTTAGCAATCATTTATCTGTCATGGCCTTTGTCCTAAATCAGGTCCTAACCCTAATTACCATGGTAACCAAGCAGTTCAGATAGGATCTGCATGGTCTCTGTAATACGGCCCTTGATATCAGTCAAGCTGCCCTTTGGGTCAGTACTGTATTTGCAGTGACTTTTGGTGTGGGTCAATTACTGCGGCAACCAGAGAGCTGTCAGTTCGGCTGATGATTTACTGTAGAAAGAAAGGCTTACTCATTGTGACCCTACATTGTCATATATTGCTTCCGGACATCATGTGTGACTCATGGTAGCTGGAATTTAGTGTGCAAGAATTAGTTAAGACACAAAGCCAGACAAAGCAATATATTAGAATAATAAAACGGCATGATAACTAGAATTCTTAAGGTTTCAGAATGGATGATTAAGTTATAAACTGACACAAATCCTATTGCAAATAAAAGTATTGATTGCTGGCTGGAGGGATAAAGCAGAGCATGATTGAATTTCTTCTCTGGAGCAGTTTTATGATCAATCTGACAAAAAGCAGATATACTGTGGTTACATAAGTAGGGCTATACTACTTTTCACAAAGTCTGCAAAAATGTCATCTGGTCTGTTAATCTGATTTAGGGACAAATTGGGCAAATCAGAGTTGTGCCTTTCTGTAATGCCAACAAATTAACAAAGCAGCAGCATTTTTCCTGCTTTTCTAAACACACACTGTGCCCAGAAGATTTAGATGTAAAATCCAAAACGCAATAAAAAATAACAGACTCAAGGAAAACTCCAAACGCAAAAATGTATCACTCTTAGAAATAAAGGTGCTAACTAGAACCATAAAGGGTTAGTCAGGTTGTCATCATAGTAGAACCTTGTTTATGTCTACCATGGTAGAACCTTTTCTGAAGGTTCCATTTGGGACAGTTTTAGAGAGTTCTGCCTTTGATAGTTGTGCATATAACCCTTTATGTGGGGTTCGAGCAACATAAGGGGTTATACACAGAACCATCTGTGAAAGGTTTCACCCAGAACCCCCTATGAGTGGTTCTACAGAGAACCCTTCTATGGTGTAATGATTCCACCCAGAATTCTTTCTGGGAGTTCATGAACCCATCCAGCAGGTTCTACTGAGAACCTGTTTATATTCCAAGAATTTTATCTAGAACCCACCCAGTGGGTTATCCCTAGAACCTTTTTGTATTCAAAGAATCCACCCACGGGGTTCTACCAAAAACCTTTTTGTATTCTGAGGATTTTATTTTGGACCCCACGCAGGAGATTTTCACAATAACCTTTTTATATTCCAAGGGTTTTATCGACAACTTAGGCAGGGGGTTCTTCTGAGAACCTTTTAAGTTATTTTCATGTAAAGAAGCCTTACAAACCCTCCATGAATTTCATGATTGTTCTTTGAAGAACTCTTTCTCTCAAAAAGGGGTCTTTGGATAAAAATGGTTCCTTATGGAACCCTAAGTCTTACAAAGAATGCTTGACAAACCTTTTCTTCTTCTTCTTCAAAAAAAGAGTTTTTCACAAACAAATGGTTCTGGGTAGAACCTCCATCCAAGAACCCTTTTATATTCCACGGGTTTTATCTAGCACTCAGCCCTTGACAATAGTTCCTCGAGGATTTCATCAATCCATGGAGTATTCCATCTTCCAAAAAGGGTTCTTTGGGTGAAAAAGGAACCCTTCGTCTTACAAAGACCATTTGACAGACCCTTTCCTCAAAAAATGGGTTCTTCAGAAGCAAATGATTCTGGGTAGACCCTCAACCCTTCCTGAACCCTTATTTCCCAGAGTGTAGTACTTATATAGATAAAGGATATAGGAATTACAGGAAATGCTTATGATTCCCCTCCTCCTTCCTTGCACTCCCTCTTCCCATATAAAATGAATAGAGGTCACGGCCTTGTGGCGTATCATCATCTCCTCTTTCCGTAAACAAAACTATCAAACAAAGTGGTGTCATAATTTTATTATGAGGGGAACATGTGTCTTCTGTTGCGGTGGGAGGTTGAAGGGTAAGTTAAGAGGAGACTGACTGAGAGACAGAGACAGAGGGACGCAGATTGGGTATGTGAAGAAAAACCATTGTGCTGATTTGTTCAATTTGACTCAAGCCATGAAGAGAAGGTCACTGGGGACAAATGTTTGTTGATGCATCCTGTTTGAACTACTGACCTTGTTAGCACATGCACAAGCGCACACATAGATATATAGCGTAAGACCATCCAGAGCTGCTCAGCAAATGACACGTCGGTGTGACTGTTGCCGTGGTGACTGGAAACATGAATGACCCGAGCCATGTCCACGCAGCGGGAATCAGTATGACACCTGAGGGAAACAAGAGGAGAATGGACTGTTTTACCTTGATTTAAACCATCAATATAGTCAAAAATATAGGATGTTTTGTGTGTTTTTGTTTTAACATTTTAAGATTTAACTTTATGAAACAAAAACTTATCCCCAATGTTTATTGTTGAAGCATCTTTGTCAAAGAATGCCTTATAAAATGCTATTGTTTCCTGGGCAAAACACCAAAACAGATCCTGTTAATTTGTTAAGGAAGGTGTTAAATTTCCCAGTTGATATCTCATTTCTCATTTGGTTGCTTTTTTCTCTATTCACATTTATGTTGACTATTAAAAGCATGAAGATAAATGGCAAAAGTATTATTTTTGATTTGGTTTTAATTAGAAGATCAAATATGGATGGACCATCTGTTCAATTAGACACCACTTTTGAATCTATCCTGATGGGATCCTTTTGAACTTACCCCACCTACAACATCAGAATTTAATAAGGGCTTATTTAATTCACATTTAACCATCTGTTTGTATGTCTAATAAGGACAATAGGGTAGCTAATTGTCAGCTCCAATGTGGTGCAGACATTGGCTTAAACCCTTTTCTACCACTGTGATGAAAAAAGAACTAGAAGAAGAAAGAAGATCATGTTAGGCATTATAATGACAAACCTTCACAAAATAATGACTTAGTATCTCAATACAATAACCTTTTTCTTTTTTTTAGCTAGCTAGCAAACACTATACCGTAAAAAACAAAAAACAAATGAACTTTTAGCCAACTAGGAAAAAAATGTATATTTGTTTCTTAATAGCCACCTAGCTAACAATGTAAAATTCTCACTTTCTCTTAAGGAATAGCCTTACATGGGAAAATATACTAAACTGGGATTCATTTTTATTGTGCAATAGAGCTCTACTTAATTTTAAATCTGTATTTACTCATTTTAAACCTTGCTTTGTTAAACTCTTATCTATGCTCTGGTTAGGAGTCATCTTAAAATATTCTTGGTTGGTGCAGCCCAGTTCTAGTCAATATTTTGAGATTCAAACTTATTATTTTAAGATACTAAGTCATTATTTTGAGACGCTAAATTTATATTTTGCAATACTAACTCATTATTTCAAGAAAGTTTCTCAACATAATGATTCACAGGACCTTTTTTTGTCATTACATTGGCAGAAATGGGCTTTCATACACTCATACCACACACATGACATCCTCTACTAATTGCAACATAAATCCAAACCACCTCTCTCATTAAGGTGGTCTATTTCAGCCTCCCCTGCTCACTGTTTCAGTCTGCTTGTCTGACATTTTGACATGGAGGAATAACCAGTCAATTTCAGCATTGTGTATGGTTGCTATGGACACCTAGTGGAGCCCAGCCATCATTAACCAAACAAGTTTCACCTGTGCTTTTTTCCTGCTGTAACAATTAAGTCAACATGTGTGCTGTGTCCTTTAGTAAGTTAGTGTTTTTAGTTTTATTTTTTTTATTAGTTATACGAATTTTATCAATATCAAGCAAAAAGCTGAAGTTAGCTGTTAGCTTGGGACCTCTAATTTTCTCTACTGAGATGCCAGAGCTGATGTCTTCACAACACCAAGATAGTCTAAAAGCATTAGCTAACAGTTAGCTGCTTGTGCTAACACATAGCTGTGAATCCTAAGTGTCCTTGGCTGTTGAGTTGGTGTTTAGTACTTAGACAGTCTTATTATAATTAACTACAACATTTGATGTTTTTGTAGCTGTTGCCTGATAATTTCTGCTTTTATGCAGCTGTTATCTTCCTATGTGGAGTATTTTCATTGGTATTGTCACTGCTGAGCTCTTGTGTCAAATTGGATTGGCATATACATTACAGTACTCTCCTGTTGATTTACTCTTCATAGTAAGAAGTAATATGAATACCAGCTTGAGTAATGAGTGTTACGGGCTGAATTAGTTTTGCAACATATTTCCCTCGGTTGTTTTTCAGTCTCCTGCTGGCTCCTTCTCTCTAGTAAAGGGTAATATTGTATATTGGCTTTGTAGGGATGTAAACATGAGTGTTGTGTGGCAGACCAATGCTCTCACAAAACAATATCCCTGTAATATTGGCTTCATGGGAAAACTCAACGTGGCTTTTGCCACACATTCACATTTTCTACAAGCATTTGTAGAAGCTTGCTGTGCTTTTATTTTTCGGACTGGGCAATGTATCATTTTTAAATTGATATGTGAATATGAGATTAAATATCGTCTGAGATTTTGGATGTCATATTGTGATATGACATACGTGTTGTCTGAAGTGACTGAATTTTCTGAACTTACCAGACTGTTTTATCGTTTTTAACCACTTAGTCATTATAGCCACATTCTTGATGATAGTTTCTCAAAAATTTAATTGTGTTAATATTTTGTGAAAGCATCAATATCGTCTAACAGCACATTCAGTAATCCAGCATTTAAATGTCAACTGTAGCATGTAAACATGTCATCGATCTCGCGATATTTTCACATGTGCATCCATTAAGAGATAGGAAGTCGCGCGATACCTCGACGCCACCTTTACCAGAGCCCTAGAGATCTCTAGGGCTCTGACCTTTACATGCTACCTGGGAGGCTACAGGTGATATTTCAGCTAAAAACATGATATAAATGGCGTCTTTTGTGGTTAAATTTTAATGTCGCGGCTCACGGACATTTGGATTACACCACACGAGCAGGATGGAGACATTTTGTGTTTGTTTTGTGTTCTTTTTTTTACATTTTATCCATGGTCCCCATTCACTGCCATTAGCTGCAACCCTGTTTTCTGCTGAAACTCCAGGATTGTTTTGTGAACTGAAGAGCTTCACCCATCCTCACATCGGCATAGGGGTGAGTACATATTGAGTGGACTATTATTCTGCGGCGGAATATCGCTAGGCTAACATTACACACAACAACGGTAAAATTTCCCGCATCCACGGACCACCATATAGACAACAGCGCAGTGCAGCTAGCATCGCCACCGGTTAGCTCACGTGGCTACTCCTCAGGTAATTAGCCTAATTACTTCACAATGCACGGACATACTGCGACACAAATACTCTCCTCTACACATTCAACTAACACTCAAGTAAACAACAACTCTTATTAGGAGGGACACATACCTGAAACAGGAATTGTGCACGAACACAAACTTTCCTCAGGCCACGAGTGTAATGACGGAGAGGAGCACCTGACCTGAAGTGAAGGTAGCTCAACAGCATTACGCTCCCCCTGCTGTCTTCCTCTGGTAACTACAACTACTGCGAGTACTGCTGCAGTCAGAATGGCATTTTGATCATAAGGCATAAAGAAACACAAAAATACTGTACTAAAACTGTTGGATATAAATGGAGATGCTTATACTATTTCAGAATATGAAAATACTCCATATGAGGCCAATGATGTTAATCTATTGCTGATTATTCAATCCATCGCATAGACATCTATCAATATTGCTGGAGTATTGATATCCAAGTATTTGGTTAAAAATATAGTGATATTTAATTTTGTTTATATATATCCCACAGCAATAGACTGATTAATTGGTCAGCATATTAATAAGGCTCATTGTCTGGCATTTTAAGATGATCTGCATCGGCTGATGCCTGCGCTCACAAAGCAGATAAACAAAAAAGTGTCTGCAGTCATATTTCTCTCCCCATGTGAGTTTTGGAAAGGTGGTGAAAAAGTTAGTTTTGAGAATGAAATATATACTAACATGTACAGAATAATGCAGTTGGAAGACATTGCTTCTGACATACTGTATGCTGCTTGCTCTTAAATACCAGTCATGTTATAAAGTATACAGCATAACCTAGTGTATTTTCCTATGTCATTAATTAATAAAAAGTCCATCTCGATAACTGTCCATATTAAATGACCACTAACTGCCAAGAACTTTTTGATTTCATAATTTATTCTGAACAGTCAATCTACCGTTTTACTGGTTTTCAGAGCTGGTACATTCAGCTACATTCACTGCCAACTTTCATCTCATCATAAAAAACAAATATATTGTCTGCGCTTAGATTGTTTTGTGAATTCACGATTTCATATTTATTTGGCTGCATGAAATGTCTTTTTCTGCTGCACATCAAGTGGATTTCAGGCTTCAGACGAAGCCATTCTCACTTCAATAGTCAGGCCTAGTAGTTTCCTGACATTGGTTGCCGGTCCTTCATTGGGAAATGTCCCCATATACATGCTCTGTATTCACAATGTTTAAATCCGTTCCATGTGAAATGTGTGACTGACTGACTTTTTAAATTTGCTGTTCTATGTGTGGTTTGAATGACTTTGTTTTTGGACTGAGGTTCATATTAGATGAGTTCACTTACAACTGGTTTAAAGGTCCAGTGTGTAAGATTTTGGGGGATGTCTTGGCAGAATATGGCAGAAATTAAATTAATATGCATGAGTATGTTTTCACCTTAGAATGAGCTGTTTACATCTACAGAGAGTGTGGGTCCTCTTCCATCGAGGATCTTCCTTATTTGACTGCCATGTTTCCACAGTAGCCCAAAACGGACAAACCACACCCCGGCTCTATATCTTTCTAGATCTTTTTTAATTGAAATAATAATAAATTTAAACATGTAGGCTAAACAATGACTGTATAGAAATGGACATTCATATAATACGTATAAACGCAGAATCACATGTTGGTGCTATTAATTTTTTTATATTTAACATTGTTTTGTCTGGTGGAGCAATTTACTTAATAAGAAAACTACATGAAAACTATAAAAAATATGAGAAAAAACTTTCAGTTTGTATTGTATTAATTATTATTGATTAAGTGATTGTTAACATTTTCATCTATTGGTTAAAGAAAATGCACAAAAAAGGT
>JAJHUR010123585.1:6876-19299 GCA_027495735.1 Lutjanus campechanus | reverse complement strand
AGCCTGTCGCTGCGGGCGGCAGCGCACAATCAAATCATCAACACTCTCATTTTAAAGACAGACTTAAGGAGTTTAGAAGACAGCCCTCTCAACACACTAAGTGATCATTGATGGATCGTTTCCTCGCACTGTACAGATAAGTCTTACTTGATTTAATAGTGAAACAAGTAGTTTACATTTCATTTTGTCTTAGCTATGCCTGCAGAAGACCGCTATACAATTTTCCTTTACCTGGCCTTGACACAAGTCTGATTATAGTCTATACTTCTAGTTACTTTGCTTAATCAGTTGAAACGGGACTTGTTAGGCGAGCCATCCTGGATTTGTTTATTTTATTTTTATTTGGACTCTGGCTGAATTGCTGCCACATCTCAGGGCCCCATCGCCGCGACGTGGGACATCCCCTTATGAGGGCTTTGACTGTACAAGGTCCCGCAAGGCTTCTTTGAAGCGAGCCTCAGCATCGGAAGCAACTGTTTTGAACTCCGATGACGTTCTGTTCCAGATTGTTTTTTATTGTTCATGTTTCTCGGGAAAGATGAGTTCAGCATATGTACATCCAGGGACACCAGGAGAGATTTTTGGGTGTGTGATAATTAATGTAGACCACAGTAGTAGATAATGAATAGGCAAACCCTTAGAGTGATTTCTTTTAATGTAAATGGGATTTTAAATCCGGCTAAGAGGAGGCAGATACTGACAAAAATGAAAAGGGAGAATGCGCAGATTGTGCTCTTACAAGAGACACACCTCACCCCACCGGAACACGAAAAACTTAAAAGAATGGGATTTTCAAGGGTATACTATTCGTCTTATTTATCAGGCCACAGGAGAGGAGTAGCAATTTTGATTTCACAACAAATACCATTCGAACAGGTTTCAGAGACATCTGACAAGGAGGGGAGATACATAGTAGTCTCAGGGAAAATACATGACGTGACTATAACAATTTGTAACGTTTATGCTCCCCCCGGAAGTCATTTTGCTTTTTATAGAAACATATTTGATTTGATGATAGAGGGTATAGGGGTTGTCATATGTGGTGGAGATTTTAATATTCGTCTCAATCCAAAACAGGATTCATCCAAAAACTCAGTCACTACACGATTACATAGGAAAATTAATGCTCTAATGACAGAGCTTGGTATACTAGATTTATGGAGGGATTTCTATCCATCAGGCCGTGATTATACTTTTTATTCACATCCACATGATGTTTATTCAAGGATAGATTATTTTTTTGTTTTAAAGAGAGATCGTCATAGAATACGTGATTGTGATATTGGATGTATTGATCTTTCTGACCATGCCCCCCTGTCTTGCACTGTAGATATTATCGATAACCCGGGCAGAACTTTGTGGAGGTTGAACACAAATATCCTAAATAATCCAAAATTCAAAACCCAAATGAGAGAGGAAATAAAAAGGTTTCTGGAAGAAAATGATAATGGAGAGGTTGACTCAGCTACAGTTTGGGATACTTTAAAAGCTGTTGTTAGAGGGAGAATAATTTCATTTTGTGCCTATGAAAAGAAACAAAAACAATTAAGATTGATAGATCTCAATAAAGAACTAAAAGACCTTGAGACACAACATAAAAGAGAACAAAAACCGGAAGTACTAATTAGGATAAAAGCAATTAGAAACGAAATAAATATAATATACACACAGGAAATTGAAAAAAAGATGATATTCACAAAACAAACTTACTATGAGTCAGGAGCAAAATCACTAAAAATCTTGGCGAGAAAATTGCAAAAGCAACGAGCAGACAACACAATATACAAAATAAGAGATATAGACTCTAAAACTATACAGTATAAACAGGAAGAAATACAAAGAACATTCAGAAAATACTACAAGGGTCTGTATACACAACCCAAATTAGAAGGTGATCAGCAAATTGATGACTTCTTGAAATCTCTCAATTTACCTGCTGTATCAGAGGAACAAAATGAAATATTAACAGCCCCTATAACTGAACTAGAGCTAAATAAGGCCATCTCCACCCTGAAATCAAACAAATCACCTGGTCCAGATGGCTTCTCCTCAGAGTGGTACAAGGCATTTAAAGCGGAGTTAGTACCAACCCTTCTCCAAGCCTGTAATACGACTTTAACAGATGCTAAAATGCCCCCATCTTGGAATGAGGCGGTGATTTCCATTATTCCAAAGGAGGGGAAAAGTAAGTTAGAGTGTAGCTCATATAGACCTATCTCGGTGCTGAATGTTGACTATAAACTCTACACAACCATTCTCGCCAGAAGACTGGACAGGGTTCTCCCTCACCTTATACACAATGATCAGACCGGATTTATCTCACAAAGACAGACACATGACAACATCCGACGATCATTACACATATTACATTATATCCAAAAGAACAATATTGAAGCCTGTCTAGTTAGTTTAGACGCCGAGAAAGCCTTTGACTCGGTAAGTTGGCCTTTCCTTTATAAAGCCTTAGAAAGATTTGGCCTGGACAACATTTTTATTAGAGGGATTCGTACATTATACAACAAACCATCGGCCCAGATAAAAATAAATGGTTACCTTTCAGATACCATTATATTGGAACGTGGCTCAAGACAGGGATGCCCGATTTCACCCCTTCTATTTGCACTCTATATAGAGCCCCTAGCCCAGTGGATAAGACAGACTCAGAGTATAAAAGGCATTTGCATTAATGGAGAAGACCACAAGGTTGCACTATACGCTGATGACGTCTTGGTTTATTTAAGTAGCCCTCCTAATTCGCTTCCCAAGCTAATGGCCACTCTAGAAACATTTGGAAATTATTCTGGATACAAATTAAATATACAAAAGACACAAATTTTGACTATCAATTACCAACCCACAAAGCAGTTTAGAGAGAAATTCCATATTAATTGGGATCAAAATTCATTAAAATATCTAGGGATAAACTTGCCAAAAAGAATTCGAACATTGGCAGAGATAAACTATGGCCCCCTTTTAACGAAAATTAAAGAAGACATACACAGATGGAACTCAATCTCTTTCCTTAGTCTTAGTCACAGAATTGATTCTGTAAGAATGAATATTCTCCCACGATATCTCTTTCTATTTCAGGCACTCCCTGTAGAATTTTCCTCAAAACAATTTTCTGAACTGAACAAGATTATTTCCAGATTTATTTGGCAGGGTAAAAAACCCAGGATTAGATTTAAAACTTTACAACTTCCAAAAGAACAAGGGGGAATGGCACTACCTAATTTTAAAGATTATTTTTATGCAGCTCAGATTAGACCCCTAATTAATTTGTGTAACCCATCCTTTCAAGCCAGATGGAAGGATATTGAACTCTCTATTATGGTTGACCCTCCAATACAAGCAGTATTACCTCACAAACATCTGGGGTCATTTGTAGATAAGGTACAGAACCCCTGGATCAAAGCGCAGTTAAAAATCTGGAATATGATAAGAGATGAGTACAAATTAAATAATAAATTACAGATAATCCAATGGTGTGCCTATGATCCGGAGTTTAAGCCTAACACAATAGATAAGGGATTTAGATCATGGACTTTGAAAGGAATTACAACGTATTACTCTCTTACAGAAAAGGGACAACTTAAAAACTTTGAAAAGTTGAAAGAAGACTGTGACCTTGAAAGAACCGATTTTTTTAGATTCCTCCAGGTACGCAATCGTTTTGAACATATCAGAAAAGAAACAGACCTCAGTGATCCGATATTGATAACCTTTATTGATGCTTACCAAAGTAAATCGAATAAAGGTGTCATCTCCAGAATTTATAAAAATCTATTGTCTAAAAAGTCCCACAGTATAGAATATGTTAAGGAAAAATGGGAGAGAGAGGGTAATCTATTAATATCTGAAGAGGACTGGCTTGATATTTGCCAGTCCCAGTGGAAATGCACCAGCTCTCATGTGTGGCGGGAGTTTGCATGGAAGTGTTTGGTCCGTTTCTTCATTACACCAAAACAAAAGGCACATTTTTCTGGAGGGGAAGCTACATGCTGGAGACAATGCGGACATCGGGAAGCCAATCACTGGCATATCTTTTGGGAGTGCCCGGTGGTTGGATCCTTCTGGATGGAGCTTCACAAAGTGTTAGGAGGCATATTTAACATCAATCTACCTATGCAGTTTTCCACATTATTTTTAGGAAATTTAGATTTGCAGGTCAGGCAAGCTGATGAATATTTATTTGGTATTTTGATAACCGCTGGCAAAAAAGCACTTACAAGGCATTGGCTGCTACCTGACCCTCCCACAATACAGGAGTGGATAGGTATAGTAAATGACATTTACCTTATGGAAAGGATTACCTTTTCCCTTCGCCTTCGGAAAAACACATTTATTAAACTGTGGGCCAAGTGGGTTAGATATGCTAATCCTGAACAGATAGAAGTACTGAATGGATGATCCTGTAATGCTGTTTTTATACTTTTCTGTTGAATGTTTTATTGAGCCTAACAATTAGTTTGTATTATTTATATTTTATCTCAAAACTCCCTGGGAGGCATTTTACTATTTGCTCTTTGATATATGTCCATCTTTCCCAATTTGTTCAAAGTTCTTAAATATAATTCATTTGATTTTATGTATTTTATTTCTTGTTTTATAAACAAAATTTAATTGTGAGTGGCTGAAGTACCATTGTATGTTGTCTGAAAGTAAGTATTATAATGCTCTCACAAAATAAAAATAAAATTTAAAAAAAAAGACTGTCTGCAGGGATATCCTCAATTCCCTAGAAAATGGTACTTCAGTACAAAATTGTTACTAAACCTGACAAGGTACAGAGACGTCATCCCACAGCAAACACAGATAATGTCCCACACAGATATGTTAGACAAGTGTGTGGGTGTGCATATCTCCTGTGATTACTTCACCTCAATGTATACCATTCCTGGACAAATGATCAATCCTACATTAAATCCTGCTCCTGCCTTACTTGTCAGGCTTGGTTCCAGACCTCTGTATTACTAAAATCTTAGAGGTTTTTTTGTTTGTTTGTTTGTTTTTTCAGTTTTTGCAAATAGGTCTGGTGTGGTGTTCATTGACAGCTGGAAAAAAGGCAAAGGAAATCAGAGCTTTGTTGGCATGATTGAGAATAGCACTTCCAGCGTCATTCATTGAAAAATGCCCGCAAAGAGGTGAGAGAGCGATTGACGCAGCTGGACAGGATGTTCTAAATTGACTCACAGAAATAAAAACTCTTACATTGGCATATCTCTTCGATTAATATGACATGTGTGAACTGTGTCCAGCAAATGCTACTGAAAATGGTACAATAGTGGATTCATCAGGGCTGAAACGGTACGTTAGCGTGGTTAGTCTAGCTCACGTGTCGAACTCAAGGCCCGCGGGCCAAATCCGGCCCACCCTCTCATTTTATGTGGCCCGCAAGAAGTTGCAAAAAATATGATTTGCATCATACAAGCCTAAACTGCATTACAGAAGTATGGTGTTTTATTTTTGGCATCAGGGAGCTGCCACTGTAAATTTCCTCCATTTTCTCTCTCCTCCTGTCTCTGTCTGCACTGCTCTTACTGGACGTATGCTGCCGCGTTCACACAAAACAAGCGCTCCCTCCTCCCTCTCCTGTGTCTCTTCGTCATTTCATCAGAGCAGACTGCGATGAAAACAGCGACAGAAGTGGCACTGCATCGCACCACCAAACTTTCATAACGTGCAAGTGTAGAACAAGTTTGGAGTTTTTCAGGAAAGCTGAGAAATGCTGCTGCAAATCATTTATGTAAAACGTGTCTGACAGCAGAGTACAGAGACACGAGTCTGAGAGCAGGAAAACACAGAGCATCACTGTTCAAACACACTGATCAGAACTGCAGCACTCTTCAAATGAAACAGAACAGCAGGTCATCTTACTGCAAAAATACTAATATTTTAAACAGTTTTAAAGTTTGTTCACAGACACAACTTTGTGTGTTTCATTTTTTAATACATAATTGTTGCACAATTGAATGTCTACTTGCCATTATTTTTTTCCTAGATTTTTGCTATTGGAGCTTATAATTGTTATAAAAATCAATATTAATCAAATGCAGAGGCAATTATGTGATATAGATACAATTGTATTGTCTTACATTTACAACTGGCCCTTTGAGGGCGAACCTAACACTGATGTGGCCCAAGATGAAGTTGAGTTTGACATAGATTTGTGTCAAACTGTGTGCTGACATTGTTCAACTGAAGTCGGGTTTGTCTGTGGAAACGTCATGTACAATGCCATCCCCCAAATGTGTCCCTTAGTGGTACGAGACAAAAACAGGCTGGAGGCGAATCCCTCTCCCCACAGTGGTCAGACAGCCTCTCACTGCTGACTCAGACCAAAGCAATAACTAATGTTATATAGGAGTGTTTATCTCTGTGGATACATGATCATATTTAGCCCAAATAAGGCAAGATTTTAGCATCACATGTGCACAAACTGAGAGATTCCAAATTCCCAATTCAAGTGGAACGTAGTACATTAGATATCTTATGTGCTAGGCTCATCTATGTTTATAAGAAAAGCACATTTTAAAGATGGTTACAATTTGTTGCTTGGGTACCTATAAAAGTGACACAGTCACATCTTAAGATAGCTAATATCAGCAGAAATCCAGCTTGCAAGCTAAAATTTATGTAGATTAGCTATCCAGTTAGCTTGTGTTTTGGTAACATGAGATATCAGATATAACTAGCTAAGTGATTAATATAGATTAGCTAACATTAGGTAATTTAGGATGTCTCCTGACCATCTTCAAAATGTGGCTTTCTTTTCAAAATAGACAGAGAAAGCTGACTGAGGTTCAGTGGGGGAGGGTCAGTACTGTACTAACTAAATTCAGCTTTCAAAGCAATAAAGAGAGGGGGAAGCCTCTATGAGGCCAAAACAAATTTCACTGATGGTTGCTGTCCAGATGTCAGAGAGATTTCAGATTGCATGCTTTTTGTTGGGATTGCACTAATATATTATAATAGTAAGTATTATTATTATCATCATTGTGATAGTTATTATTATGCAGGAGTTCAGTGCTGGAACATTGTTGATTGATGATAATCCTGGTAATCCTCGTCTTTTACTGAGAGCACCTGAGAGCCTGTTACCTGAGACGGCATGAAGCCATCTTTATTTAATTTTTCTCTACTTTTTGCTGTCAGGTGTGATTTGCTGCAGATTACTCAAGTTCTTTCAGTGGGCTTCTAGAGCATATGCTGAGTGATCTCCTGGAAACTATCAGTCAATTAAACACTGCAGTGAGTGACTAAATCGTATAGATACTGCCATAGAACAGTACCCTGAGGTAGATGCAGCAGTAAATTAGTAAACAGGAGATACATTATGTACATTTATGCATGGAATGAATACAAATGTTTTTACTTTAATCTGTCTTCGTGTCTTAATGTGTCCTCGGAGTTGTAACCCTCTTTGGGGTTTTATCTTCCATCTTATTTTCCATTATTTTTTAAAATTATTATTATTTTCCATTTTATCCCTGTTTTTACATTCATTCCATGTCTTTTTATGTGGAGCACTTGGCAACTGTTCAGTTGATCACAAATTAAAGAAAGAAATTAGTCATATGGGGAATAATGTTGAATAACAATATTATTATTATTGTTATTATTATGTTATTATTCATATATATTCTCAATAGATATAATTACTTTTTATTATACCAACAGTTTCCAATGGAAGCTGTATGCATCATATTCAAAACAGATGGAAGCAGAAAGTGTTCTAGATTAGTGTGGATCACACAAACACATCCACAGTCCATCTCTCAACGGTACAAAAACTGGATGGGCAGCAGATGGTACAATGTAAAAGCTGTTCTTAAAGTAACACTTAATCTGCCCACGATAGGATGGATATCTAGGGTGAGAAAAATGCTGAATGCTTTGATGAAAGCATTTTATTATTCTTTAATGTCGGTGTCTTCATACTTTAATAGTTTTGGAGGCCTGTGTTTAGGATGTAAGGTTTGGTGCATGAGTAGACTGGACTCATCTGAGGGATGAAGATGTCAGTGCTTCCCTGGATAGTGAGCAGTAGCTCGGGGCTTTGCGGAGTGTAGGTGGTGAAAGGTGGAGAGGAAGTCTGCAGTCTTTCTTGTCTTTCTTTCTGCTCTTTGTGCCATGTCTGTTCTCTGCTCTCAGCAATCTAGAGTTAATCTTCCCAGCGTGTTGCACTTTGTTCTCCCTCCATCCAATTTTATTTAAGGTAGCACCTCTCCAAGTTGTTTGAGCAGGTTTCTTTCCACTGTCTTCCACCATTCCATCCAATCATCTCCATCTTTTTACTCAGGATTCAATGGCAAGACAGGCCCATTCTTTACACTGATGCTCAGAATTAGGCAGACTTCTGTGATGAGCTGGAGGCAAGAGCTAACTGGAGCAAGCAGAGCACAGCCCATCAACATGGCACACTATGATTGGTCTAAGGACCTTTAGTACTAGTCTCTGTGGTGGCTTCATGTGATCGGGCCAAATGAGAGGCCTCAAGATATCCATGTGTCTTGTAAAGCTTGCTCTTGTGGCTCGGGGTTATTTGGACATTGTTCTGTCTTTTAATTAAATTTGTCCTTCCTTCAGTATGGAAGGTTTTACTCCCACAAAGGACACTCTGTTATGAATTGCTTTCACTGAAATTCCTTGTTTTTGAAGCTGCACAAATCAATATTTTATATAAAAATGATTTAAGCCACTAGGCCCCGGCGTTAACATGTATCTTGGGTGATCAGATCATAAATGAACACTAAGTACGTCGGTTCACACCTGTACAGCTCCACATGCATCTCGAGTGATCAGATCTCACTTCCTGTATATGCAAATAAACATTATATAATTTTATCAGTTTGCAAAGACCAAATGTGTTGTTGAACACAACAATAAGGTTATAAACTCTAATCACTGATTTGGTGAAACTGTATCCTATTTTTTACTATTTCTTTAATTCACATGAAAAACCCTTAATCTAAACCAGGTATTGGAACTGTTGTACCATAAATGCATCACAACTTTCATTGCACTGGTGCCACTGCATACAGCTGGAGCACTTTTTATTCTTTTTGTCCCTGCTGCTCTGTCAGCCTGAGTCTGCTACTGGCTTTAAAGCTTACCTTTATTAAACCTACTCTTCCTGGCGGTCAAAGCTCCTGTGCTAGCAGTGCAAACACACTCCCCTTCAAGCTCCTGTAGAATTGCTAATTGTACAACTAACTGAGATAACTAGCTAACAGCAGCTAGAGGGACAAGAAACAAGTTAATCTGTCTGTCCTTCGGGAATCTCCTTTATCTTCAAAAGTTGTGGTAGAGGACCTCAAATGGTGTGTTTTGTGTGTACTCCATAAACAAGAATCCATTTTGGCTTCTTGTTGTCGGTTGTTGCATCTTCTTCTTGTTTCACACAAGGATATATGATGCCATTGGCTCATGAATGAGAACATACTCCCACTTCTGCAGAGGATGTCAGTTATGAGGGGGTGCTTCAATGTGGCCCAGGATGCATTTGCATTTACTACTACAGAAGATGCGGTCAAATATGCCCTAGGCCAATATGGCAAGTGGTTTGTGTCTTGCAGACAAACCCACAGAAAGGTTGGTCAGTCTGTAAATCAAAACAGAGATATTGTACTGTACTTGCATCAGTCATGATTCTGGTCTGTTACAGTACAAGCGGTCACCAGCAACAGTTGCTCTCTATGTTTTCCTGCTGTTTTGTAAATTATTCTTGTTTATAAGTGCATGGGTTTCAAACAAACCAAGAGAAAACATTACTTTAAACATTAAAACATTAGTCCACAGTGCTATAGTGGCCAACAACTCCACACGGGGCTTTTAACTTGGGAAATGACATCAGTGAATGATATGAAACAAACAGGATGGTTAAGGTTTCACCTATACAATTATCAGGTCAGTGGTTCCCAAACTTCAATATGGCTACCTGAAAATAATAAATTACAAGTTTAAATGGTCAAATAAATCTCCAAATAACTAACTTCTTCTCTTTGAATGAAGATCATAGGAGGTCGGTATAATTTTTAAGGAAACAAACTTTATTTACTTGTCATTTATTCATAACATAATTTCAAAGCATGCAATAAAAAATCAAAAGATAATTGATTATAATGATTAGATGTAAACTAGATAATTATTCGATATGTCACAGATAATTAAACAAATTAATGTAACCTTCACATTGATCAAGATAAATATTTTCATTTTACTGCATCATTTCAATGTGTCTGTAACTGCATAAGCTTGTTTATAATAAGCTTTTATAAATTAAAACCAGGATTGAAAACATGTGCTGCCCAGTCACAAACAATCTGTGAAAGGGAGATAATGAAGCAAATTAGTCCAATTAGGTTAATTATTTAGACTAATTATCTGAAATAAATGATGTCATTGAAAAGGTTTCTCCAGACTGCAGAAAATGAGTAATTCGACATCTCAAGCTGTTGGACCCTCTTGCAACTTTCTCCAAACACGATCTAATCATGCCAGTGATAAAGGCAGAATTAATGAGGGGATTTTCAATGCTGTCTGGCTGACAAACACTCTTTTTAATTCGGGATAATTTCCAAGCAAAATAACATGTAAGGAGCATTTAGCAAGTGATTACAAGAGAAAGGGCCGATATTCAACTGGAGGTTTGTATTCCATTGTGTCTCCATTACTGCTAAGCTGCTCTCAATGTCCATGGAAGGGGACAGATAACATTAAAAAGGGAAAGAATGGGAAGCTTTACCTTCACAGGAAACCTTCAGTTAGCTTATTTATCACAACAAACACAACCCGCTGATGATGGTGGCTGCACTGAATAACAATTTCAACCTTGCAGGCGTTGCAAATTATTTACTAGTGAGGTAAGAACGATACTTGTGTGAGAAAACGAGACAACAGACAGAGTTGAAAGAAATATCCAGCGGTTAGCACATCTGCAGCTTCAATCATATTCACCTAAAAAACACCTCATTTATGTGTTTTTTCAGCCAACAGAAGGCCAGTGGATAACATATTCAACATAAGACACCATGAAAGCCCCTCAGCACATTATACCATCATGCAAGGTCTATTTATTGCAACACAATGTTATTCCCTCTCTCATTCTTCCTCCTTAACCCTTGCTGTCTCTCACTGCTGTAACAGCACATTTCTAAATATGTGTTAAATCCATTGGCTGTGGTTTTTGTAGTGGCAGACGCTCTCCTCCCAGTACGCTGAAGTCTGGCGGTCTGTCAGTGGAGTTGTTTCACTGCATAGATCTCATTACTTAAAATCCTCAGCTCTGAAACAGAAGGTCAGGGATCAGCAAATCCTCACTTCTGGCCAGGCTTATGATTCCATTCTGATGCAATTTTCCGACTCCAATTCCCTGATTATCACACTCCTGCCCGCCAATTTGATATCTCATCTGTCTAAGTTCAGACACATGCACTCCGCTTCAATTTTCACCAAGCTCTGGCACTGACAAAGCAGTGCACGAGTTGCTTTTCCAAAACAATTTATAGCTTGCTGTTCTCTTTTCACTGTTGGCATGCAGTCAGTGACACGCTCTGAACACGGAGCGTTCATCTGAGAAGCTGACCCATTAAGTATTTCTTTCTTTTTGTTTTATGAGAAAAACTGTTAGCACCAATATCTCTGCCAAAAATACTTGGAAATCAAAGATTTGCCCTGGAAGATTAATAAAGTCTTTGTTCCTCACTGTTACGTGTATAATTGTTTATCACTTTAAATCTTTTTCAATCCTTTACAAAATAACACATTTGATAAATATAATGAAAATAAACAAATACGTATATAGATGTAACAAACACTTAAGCCTGTGGGTGTATTTTAATTGATGTTTGTAGTGCTGTGTCAACAGACATTAAATCAATTTTAATTCTTTCATACTAAGATTTTTGGCAATTTTTTGTGAAACTTTATAAATGAAATATTTAATTAATGGTGTGTGAACATAACTTCTATGCTTTAACCCTTTAATGTTCCTTTTTATGTTCACTAAACTCTTGAAAGCTAAACTAAATCAAACAACAACCACCCTAGCAACCCTGTAAGACTGTACTAAGGCACAGCAATGCTTTTGAGGTAAATGCTGAACATGCTAACATGCTAATGGTTAGCAGGTATAATGTTTACTGTGTATTTACCATCTGTGTTTAGTGTGATGGCATGTTTTCATTTGTTCAGCATCAACCACAAAGTACATGTAAGGCCGATGAATGCTTTTAGTTTTGCAGGTATTTGGTCAAACAGAGGGATGCATGATATTGGATTTTTGCCATCTGATATTTTCCAAGTCATCTTGGCTGATAACCAAACCACCTAACTGAAGAGAACAACAAGTCTCTCCTGTAGTAGAACTAATATTTTATTCTGCCTACTCTTATCATGAAGGCCCACTGGCAGGTTCAGACA